>VYZW01040885.1:354936-589779 GCA_013401315.1 Balaeniceps rex | reverse complement strand
CCCTAATCCCGCGACAACCCCCCCCCAACCCTGGGACCCCCGCCGCCTCCCTGCACAGCCTCGCCGGGGAGGAAAAGGGTTGGAAATACAGCCAATATGTTGGATTTATGGTTGGGTGGGAGCAGCCTCCGTACATCCAGCGCTGCTGGCTCCCCCGCCTGCATCCAGAAGGTCGCCAGCATTTTATTGCGTTACCCAAAATATAATTAAAGCGTTGAAAATGCTGCCTCGAATACAAATGCTGAATTCCCATCATTGACGTGTCTTGGTTCCCTACCTCAACAGCTCGATGGGGCGCGATGTTTCCCACTGAGCGCTCTCGTCACCCTCCGGACAGGCCCTTCGCTTTACTCCATGCCCGACCTTTTGCTGACAAGTGGGATGTGATCAGAAACACCGAGATCTTAATTATCCCGTTCCCGGCACCGCGAGCGCGATCTGACGTGCTCGTTTTTCTAAATGCCTCCTGCAAGTTGCTGGGAAAGGCTGAGCTGCAAATGAAACCCAGAGGTGTCGCTGAGCATCTGGAGTCCTGCAGCAGAGCTGCTGCGTGCGTGCTCGGGAAGAAACCGTGCAGCTCCTTGTGCTCCTCTGCTCGCCTGCCCGCGGAGGAGCACAGCAGTTTGCTGGAGCAGGGTTTAAAATCCCTTGTCTGAGTTGGTTTTGTGCGCCTGAGGAGCTGCACGAGCATCGTGCATGCCTGCGCTGAAGCACAGCTCTGTTAAAGACAGTATGGACTCAACATTTTTACTTGGAAAACTGAGATCAGGAGACTGTGTCCTCATCCGGAAAGAAAAGGGTCTCAAAGCACCATATTAAGTGGAAAGCACGGTTTACGCGAGTAGGTATCATGGCCACGCAGAAGCCTTTGCATTCACACCTTCACCTGCGGCAATGATTGGAAATATGCAGGATTCAAGCCCTTGCCCTGGTCCCAGGGCCCTTGTTAGGCACAGGCACCCTTTGCTGCAGCCCCAGAGCAGCAGAAATCCCATGGGCTGGCACGGCGAGGTTTTGGGGAGGAGGTTTTGGGGAGGAGGTTTTGGGGAGGAGGTTTTGGGGAGGAGGTCTTGGGGAGGACACTGCTTCCACCAAGCGTCCCCCGAGAGTGGTGCGGCCCAGCAGCGCTGGGTCCAGGCTTCTTCCGATTCCCCACATACAGAAAATGATCAAATCCCATCCGATCTTTATGCTAGCACTTCCTTTAGGGGAAAAAAGAAAAAGCGGTCAGAAAGGCTTGCTTTAACTGGAAACTTTCTTTTTTTCATTAGTTTCCAACTTAACAAAGAGCATTAGATACAAGCACTCTAATTAAATAATGCCCTTTAGTTTTGCCTAGTAAATACTGAGTAAATACAATGGCATAACTTGAGCTTCAATAAAAAACCCAAAACGTCTTATCCTCATCCATCTAGCACTAAATAGAACAGAAGCCCGCCTGGGGCTGAATTCTTCTGGCCACTTTGATGTTTGTTGTGGTCTCTGTTTATACTTAGAGTTTTAACTACTCGTATTCACGTTCTACCTGCAAAGTGTTGAACTCCTTACAGTTTCGGGTATTTTAGCACAACAACCCCTCCTTAACAGGTTCCCACCTCTGCTCACCTCAAGCCCCATCCTTCCAGGGAGGAGGTCAGAGCTTGGGGTCTACGGCAATAACCCACCCTAGCAGAGTCGATAGCAAGGAAGAGCGAACGCTCTGCACGAAGCACGGGAGCGGTTTCACACGTGGGTGCTCCAAAACATTGGGCTGTGTCATATGGGAAGGTAACATCACCTAAAATACATTTTACTGTCAGACAGGTGAGACACCCATGGTGCTGGGTGCTGCTGCAGCCGGAGAGCCACCAAGCACGCACGGCAGCATCAGCACGAGAGAGTCAAAACCAACCCGCCCAATGGGGAGAGCGCCTCCAGAGAGCATCACCTAAAGCACTGCAATGCTTTTCATCTTCAAAGCACATTAAAACCATTACCTAATTAATTTTTCCAGCAGCCCTGTACACTCAGGTGCCTTAAACATAATCTCCGTTTAGAGATACAAAAAGCCAAGGGTGATGTAATTTGTTCAAGGCCAAAAGGAGCCTGCATCTGGGGTGGTACTGCTTATTGCAAGCAGCGGGCACCAGAAACCTCTCCAACTTATACTTTTGAGCAAGAAACTTGAAAGACGAAAGACAGCAATTTCACCTCTCTAACTGGAATAAAGATCTAAGCAACTACACCCAGGTAGTGGCACCCAATGCAACAAAGCTGCATGAACGGGTGCACAAAGGTTTGGTAGGTACAGACGATGCGATTTTCTTTATGGAATCTGGTTTCTACTTAGAACAGCGAGGCTTCCACGCCTGCTGCGGGGGTCTCTCCATCAGCATCGAAGCCAATAACAACCAAAGCTGGCAAAACAGCTCAGCACAGGGAGCAGGCTGTAACGTTTGCACATTTATTTGAAAGTTTGGGATGTTCCTTCCCGCTGCTCAGGAGCTCAGCGTAAACACGCTGGAGTTGAAAGGGTTGTTGCTTCAAGTAAGTTACATGAGTTTGATGACAAAAGGTAAAATAACAAAGCACTCAGGAAAATTAAGTCTGAGTTGAAACTCTCTTAAAAACAGGGGGAATTAATGAGGGGGTGCTGGGAGATCAGCGGGGTGATGTGATGGTCCCAGTCCAACAAACCCTGAGCGCTTGCTCGCCATACAGGCTGGGGACTTTCATACCAGACGGCAGAAGGTGTCCTTCACCCGTAGGGCAGCCCCACCATCGCGTCGTTGCGCCAGCGGTGTCTTTGGATTCCAGGTACCCGACACCTATGGAGATGACGCCAGTGCCAGGGTTGTCCCGGCTCCTCAGCTCCTCCTTCGCACGCTGTTTCTGCTCCACGTACACAACTAGGCAGAGCTTGACTTTGGAATATAGAATTCAAAACCTTAAAGAAATCTTGAACATTTGAACTCCGTATTTCGCTGGTGCTTATGCTAGTAAGTCCCCAGTTTGGTTTTTGTACCCAGATGACTGAGAGCTCATGCCGAAGCAGTGGGAATTCTTTCCAGTTCTCATCACTTTGGGCTGACGGACTCCCTGCATCGCATCGGGAGCTCTGAAGCCACAGCGGCACAGGCAGAATCTTCTTCCCTGCCAGACTGTGGACTGGACATTTCTTCCACTTTCTTTCTGAAGGATCTCCTTACAGAAGTATTTCTTTGAAAAAGCAAGTTGTACGCAGGCGCTCACCTAAGGAATTCAGTGAACAGGATATTATGGAGACGGCAGTTCGTGCACTAATCTATCGTGTTTCAGAAAGGAAACATGAACTAACTGCATTTCCTTTCTGTAAGTAGGTAGTGACTCAGCCTTTAATGTCGGGAAAAAAAAAAAAGCGCATTAAAATCACGAAGGACCATTTCCAAATTCTTTGATAGCATCCGTGCTCATCCTGTGCATAACCTGCTACACCTGGACATGGAACGGAGCAAGAGGCAGATGCCTACATCAGAGCCGGCTCTATTTCTTACAATCAAATATCGGAGGTTCTGCCCATCCTTTCTTGTGCTGTGTTGAGAGGGGAGAACAAGTTCATTATCAACATAACAAATAAATGGCCAGAGCTGGAACGTTATTTTCGAATTTCAGTGTGGTGGATGCGGCCCTTCTGTTCCCTGCGGCTTTTGTGTCGCAGCTGGGAAGAGCGCGCCTGCTCTGATTGCTCTTCCCGTTCAGCAGAGAGTTTGCAAAAAGCCCAGGAATGCTGAAATGGTTTTGTCCGGTGATGCAGAAGCTTCAGGTAAGCAGCTGCTCTTTCACTGTTTCTCTTTTTAATCAAAGCTCTGCAGAACCCCTTGAGAACCAGAGACCCAACGCATAAATTGCTCAGATTCAAATACAAATAAAATCAAATTATTTTACATTTTCCTTTGGATTTACCATCTGCTTATTAACTGCCTCGAGTCCCGCTCCTGGCCCATTTCTTGTTACTGTTTAGACCCATTTTTCTCATGCAAGCAGCTGGCTCGGTCGCTGGTTGTGCAGATGCTGTTACAGATGCTCTCCTGACCTCGGAGACGTCGCTGTCGCAGGGGAGACCGAGCGACCACAGCCTAAGGGCTACTTACGCTGGGTGTCCTTGGCACGCTCTTCCTTCCTTCCTACTCCGCATCTAAGAGTGCCTTCGCTTTCCAGAAAGCAGAAATAAAAAAAGAAACAGCATTTATACTGTAAATCATAGGTGTTCTCGTCACGCAGTCAGAGGGCACAGATGCTCTCACCCGACACAGGGCTCCTCCTGCATCCACGCCAGTGGCTGCAAGTCCTCCGCGGCCACGATTCTGTTGAAGCTGAGCACCAGCGCCAGGTTTTCTGCCTCGTGCCGGCAGCCTGCCTTCTGGCTGCTGAGGGTCTGCATTGAATAACTGCTCTTTTCTTTCTTCGAGGGATCGTTCTTAGAGACCGTGCTGAGCAGAACCAAATTACAGGCAAAAAACCGAGTTCCCCATTATGTCCTGCTACTATTTGGAGACAGCATTTCCCGAGCGCCCAGCACTTCAGCAGAGCACAGGCGGGGAGAACGAAACCACAGTAATGTGCTTGTGCCTTTTGTCATTACGGTGAGTTTTGTTCGGCTGCCCGGCAGCCTGCGGCATGGTCCATCGTTAGGAGCATCAGGGGTACCCGGCGCAGCACAAACCACGCAGGAACCGCTGCTGCTGCTGCTGCTTCCCAGCTCGCTTCACCTGCTGTGGTTCCATCCGGATTGAAACAAAATAAAGCTTTAAAAAAAAACCTAGGTTGTCTGGAATTTTTTAGGTTTAATTAATCAGACAAGTTGCCACCAACAATTAAACTCGTTCTCAGAAATCAGGTAGCTTTGTCTGTAAGCAATTATTCCACCCTCCGGAGCAGAGGCAATGGCTTATAAGACAACAGAACAGGCTTTAAAGAGGAGATGTACCCCACATTTACTGGAAATGATATGTTTGCATCGATAAACCTGTATATAGACGATGCATTTGCATCATCTTAACACTAGAGCCCAGATTCTCTGCCAGGGAAGCCCATCGACAGTAATTCAGAGCACCTGATGTAGAAGCCTGTCTCCTCCTGCGAGCTGGAAGGAGACTAAAATAAACCGTGCAAAACCCAACTTCCTTCAGCATTAACTGCTCGAAGTCTGCAGCTGCGCCCAGCGGAGAAGGGTACGCTGCTGCCGCTGCCAAAGCCACGAGCTCTTTGCCACCAAAACCTTGCCCGATAACTCAAAAGCATCAGGCTTTTGTGCTTATCGAGCACAGCCCGACACCAACGGCCCTGGATACCTGTGTCGAAAGAAAAGGGGTTAAAACGGCAGCATTTTGCACCTCTAGAAATGGTTATGCAAAATGCAGGTTCTTCGGAAGTCAGGTTTGCTCATCGCATGCAAGACACAAATTCTCCTCTGTGCCCTTATCCACTTTTTAGAACAACATTCGAACTGGCTCAAAATAAAATTTCGTAAAAGAAATTTCAATCCTGGCCTAAGAGTTGGCACAGAGAGTTTCAGCCCACAATAGACTTTTATGGGAAGTTAGAAACCTCCGAAAAAAACCAAGTTTTCTAACTGAAGCATCAAGAGACGCTTAACAACAGCAGTGCCAGAGGTACGAGGATAATAAATATGCTGTACGCAATGCGTATAGAATACTGTAATTACAGCCACGTCAGTACAAACATATATTCATCCTGGCCACGAAGGACACCTCGTGTTTGTAGAAAAAAAAAAAACAAAATGCCTATTTTAAATCAGCACAGTCCAGAGGGGGTAAATGTGCCCCATCGCCGATGGGGACATGGCAGAAAACAGGTATTTTTCATCAGCGCTGCCGTCACGCGTGGCAGCGTCCAGCGGCTGTGAAACATTTGCCCACCACCAGCTGTGTTCCCTTCCCCGTGAATTTTCCTGTACGGATTATGAAATATAATTTCCCGTTTTAAGAAAGCGCCGCGCTGGCTGGCTTTGTGTTACAGCATACTCTAGATATACATGTCATTTAAAGAAAATTATGCTTCCTGCTGCCGGCCCAATAAAAATATCCCTTCAGACAGAAGCCGCTACCTGTCCTTATTTAGCACTGCTTTTCTCAGAATCTCACTTTTGGAGCTGCTCAACCTCATTCAACCATGTTTGAGAACATTTTTTGCAGTGGATTCCTCCTCCTCCTTCCTCTCCCTGGCTGCCGGGAAGGCGTCAGCTTCTAGCCCTGAATATTCGGGCTTCTCCTTGCCTTGCACCCTCCATACCAGGAGTTTCCAGGTGGTCTCCTACCATATCCCAAGCTGGCTGGGACACTGTAGCATTGCATCCATACCCAAAAAATCATCGGGCGCCTACATCCAAGGCAGAGCTTTGCCAACAGAGCCGCCGTGCAGAGGCGAAGCCCCCCGCAAAGCAACCCAGGGCTCTCCTCCACCTCCAGCGCCTGCCCAAGCCCCCCTGATGCCCACGTTTACCCTGAGCTGGCTAAATTTATATCACGTTAAACAGGAGAGCAAAAGACCACCGCAGGCTTTTGACAAACTCTTCCGATGTATTCACAAAGAAAACCGGCTCCAGTAATTAACTCCAGATCGTGTTACCCAGGGAGCTACATAAATATAATAAAGGTTTAATAAACCACCTCGACGAAAACACTCACGTGGTGGTGGTTGTATGCACCAGGTGATAAAGACCATCCCTACCCCGGAGAGCTTACAGGCAGCTCTAGTCCGGCAGCGAGGAGCCTGCCTGCGGGAAGCCCTCAGACCCCCGCATGATGCTCAGCCCCCGCGAGGGACCCAGGATCCCGCTGCAGCCGTGCTCCCGCAGAAAGCCCCCGTGTGCAGCAGCATCTGCAAACACAGGTCTGCATCCGGGGGGAATCCAGAGCAACGAGATGTTTACAGTTGAACCCTTAATTGTGGTGTTGAATGAGCCTGCAACTCATTTTGCTGAAAAAAAAAAAAAAAAAAAATCAGCAGAACGAAGGGAAAAACAGGGAGAAACAAAGTCCAAAGTACAGAGCAGTGCCACAAGGCGAAAAAAAAACCCAACCTAAATGCCTACGTAAGCCAGGGCGTGAGGGACGCGGGGCAGGTGACTCGCAGGGACTGCCACCCGCCGGGCCAAAGGTTGTGCCTACATCCACACCCAGCCAAGGGCAACCCCGCCACTGCTGTCACCGCTGTCACCGCGCGCTGCCGCGGGGCTGGTGGCTCCAGCTCCTGGCTCGTCGCAGTCCTGCTCCCACCTCTGCCTGCCCCGGATGGAGGGAGAATCACTCCCCAGACGCTGGCTGGCATTTAAAGCCGCTTAAAGTCACCCTGATTTTAAAGGAACCTTGAAGGGCTCATTCGATGATCCTAAAGGCCTTTTCCAACCTAAATGACTCTATGATTTAAAATGCTCCCTCGGCTCTCGGTGCAGTGGGTGCAGTGCTTTACCCAGCCTTATGAAAAGGCTCGGAAATTGGAATTTAGAAAAGCCTGCATTTGCTTTATCTCTCCTGTCCTCAGGATGAAGCCAACCTGCACCGCTGGGCGTTCAAACGATGCCTGGCGAGCGACCTGCAAATTTGACCCCCACGGAGACTAAAGGGGGTGGATATGACCCCAAAAGGTATTTAACCATCCAACTCCCCCCCCGGCAGAGCTGAGCGGTGGCAGGGCTGCGAGCACGGAGCCTGCGGCACGGCGTCAGGCTGGGGATGTACGCGGGGAGGGGGAAGGACCCAGAGCCAGCACTGCAAATCCAGCAAAGCACAAAAGGTCTGGGAGCGAAGACCGAACTAAGTGCTCACAACATGCCTGAGGGGTGCGTTTTGGTCCATTACTTCACCAAAGTAAACAGAGAACCTATTATATACATTTTTTATATATATATATATATGCGTGGAGTACAGATAGGAGGAAATCCAAACAGTAGAAAAGCAAGCGATATTTGTAGCATCAAAACCCACACCAGCAGCCAAGGAGAAAGCAGCCACAAGGCTTAGCTCTGCTTCTACCATGCCAGCCCTAAAACGTGTGACCAGGGTGGCACCCCTGACGGGGGCTTTCTGCATGCAGGGCACGTCTCAAGCATGGACATCTCTGTACAGCAACACAGCAAAAAGGTGACCACATAAACTGTATTTGGTAAAATTTCAGGCTTTTTTACAAGAGACAAAAACATCACCAAGAGCGTGACTGCAAGCCTCAGAAGGAGGGACGTGCAGTGTTAAGATGTGCCATACGAAAACAGCTTTTCCCCCAGCCCCCAAGTAAATGATTTCATAGAATCATAGAATAGAATCATCGAATGCTTTGGGTGGGAAGGGACCTTTAGAGGCCATCCAGTCCAACCCCCTGCAGTGAGCAGGGACATCTTTAACCAGATCAGGTTGCTCACAGCCCCGTCCAACCTCACCTGGAATGTTTCCAGGGATGGGGCCTCCACCACCTCTCTGGGCAACCCCTTCCAGTGCTTCACCACCCTCAGGGTAAAACATTTCTTCCTTAAAAATTTCTTCCTTCTTCCATTTCCAGAGGTATGGGGCTGCTTTAGTTCATCTGTGCATGAGACTCATATTTAAAAAAAAAAATTAAAAATCCTATCTAGCTCTCACATATCATGCTCTCCACCTCCATCTCTGTCCCTCTTCTTCAGGTCAGCAGACACTAGCATCACCCTCGCCCCTCCTGGAAAGAGCGTGCCCAACCCATCAGTATTATCTAGCCGGCTCTAAGACATTATTACTCAGGTTACTAAGTTGTAAGGAGGTTTTGTTTATTGGCCTCTGCCACTTTTACGAGCTGCACGTACTTCTTGGGTCATTTTATCCTCCCTGCATTCCCCAGCTATCTGGCTAAAGCCACAAAGAGAGACTTCGCCAACCATCCCACCCCGTGTGCACTGGGGCAGCACAGTTTGGTTAACTCCTGCCAACTGCAACGTCCTCCTGGGCTTTTCATCCACCTACTCAAGATCTGAGGTGGAAAAACGTGCTATGAACTAACAGCCGCAAGAGAAAACGCTTGAGAAGAAGGAGACGGAGGAAATTCAGACAAAAGGTAAAATGTGGCTGAACTCTCAGGGACTGTGTTTGGCTTGAAACGCTCGCAGCCGGCAATTCCCTGTAAACCGGGGAACAAAGGAACGCAGGATATTGCTCGGAACCGTTCAGGCCGGTGAAGAGCAGATGGTCTCTGCTCCCAGAAGCGGCTCGTGCTCAGGACGGCTCGTTGTTTCTCACCTGCTCTCTCCTCAAGCCGTATTCTCCTCCTCGGCATCTGCACCCACTGTTTGCTTTGGCTTTTCTTCAAGCTCCTTCCCCAGACGTCCCCGTGGGGGCATCCCTTTTCCCAGCTGGTCCCTTTTGTCTTGGAGAACTTCCTACAGTTTCTTCATCTTCTGTAGCAAAGAGCCCTGCCTCGTCCGCCTGCCCCGTCGCAGGCAGAGCCCTTGGTGTGCTTACTCCTCCTTTTTTCATTTTCAGCTTGGTAGCGTGAGACCACTGCACCCCGGGAGCGTTGGGGAATGGCTGGCAATCGCCCGTCCACCTGCAATCACCTCTGCTTCTCGACAGGGGCTGACCGCTGCCTCAGCTGAAAAATGATGGGAAATTTCACAGGATACCGTCCAAGGGATAGGATCACACTTGAAAAATATCATTGTCTTGCCTGTTGTCTCTAAAAGCCATGGTTACGCTCTCTCACAGGACAAACCAAGCCAAACCCTCGCTACGCTTGCCCCGCAATATCCTTCCTTCTCCACAGCTCCCATTCCCATGAAGGGAAGCGATGGCTGGAAGCAGCATAATCCAACAAAAACGCGAAGCGGAACCAAAGGAAACCGAAATAGCCAGTGGGTCCTTCTGCAGAGGTCCTGCTGGAGCCCGTCCCATCTCCTGCTCCATGGAAGTTGGCTGTCCAAGCTCCTCTGCTCCGCTTGATTTCATTTGCAAAGCATATTGCTCTTGGAAGATCCCACTTCCCAGGCACCATGACTTCTGTCCGTCCCTGCACAGGGCTGTCATCCAAAATACACAAGAGCTTCAGAGCAATAGCTACGGCACCTTCACACTGCGCGACACGCTGGGAAAACCGTGATTCTGAGCCCACAAACCTGGTCTTGGTGTTCAAGGATGTACGTGGAGGCGCCAGAGGTGTTTTGCACACCAGTTTTGCTTCTGTTTCACACCATCTCTGCTTATAACTGTTATAAACCCCACATGATCAGCATCTGGATTTTCTAAACAATTCTTAGGGAAGCGGAAAACATAACCCTCCCCACCGAGATGTAAGAAATCGAAATACATAAAGAAACTCTGACAACGCTCATGCAAGAGTGAAGCAGGACCATTTTGAGAAGCTGCACCGCTCCAGCTCGCCGCTGTTTGCCGACAGAGCGCTGGGATTAATTTTTGGCCTCTAGATTATCCGCAAGCCATCGTTCACGCAAACACTGAAACCAAAGCCTCTAATTGTATTTTTACTGGACAAACCCGCCACATGACACGGCTCGCCTTCCAAGTGCCCCGATCAAAGCAAACGCTGGAAATGAAGTCGTGTCTAAAACAAATACCGTATTTCGGCGCAAATCTCCTGTTTACAAATGCGGAGAGGAGATTTTTTTTCAATAGTGCCCTGAAACCGCAGCATTGTTTGCCCAATTTCTCTGCAGCAATTTCGTTTCTTAGCAATGAAGGAGCAAGCTGGAAGGAGGAATAAACAAACCATAGCACGTGGAAAATTCAAACGACTCTATATAGACAGTAAGTACTGGAGGAAAAGTTATGGCCAGACCTGGACGTAGAAATCAGATCTCCTCGGTCAGCCCTAGGGACCCCCCGGAGCAGTAACCCCCTCCCTCCGAGCTGCTCCCTTTGCACTTTGCAATCCCGCTGCATTTCACGGCCACGCACAACTTGATAATTTAGTTCCTAAGAAGTCATTGCAGAGGGTCGCACAGGGCACGGCACCACTAACTGACACGAGATCATTAAAATAACGTTCCTAGGGAATTTACTTGAATGTGTTGGGAGACACAGGCTCACGCGAGGCACCTCGCCGGTTCCTCTGCGCATCGCCCTGCAGCCTCTAGGTACGGAACCATCGGAGACGGGACTTTTCTGTTCTGCTTCAGCATCTGCTCTTGTGAACTAATTGCTGCACGGCAAATCAAAGTGGTTTACTGTAAACAAAACCAGCGACTCAAGTTTCAAAATTTACTTAACAAGTCCTCAGAAGACAAATGGCCTTTTCTGCAGCTTGGAAGCGCTGCTGACCGGAGGAGAAGCCGGTTCGAACAGCAGAGATGGGGACTTGAGCCTGTTACTGGACAGGAGGAGGGTGAATCCTACCCGGGGCAAAGGAGATCTGGTCACGTTGCCTGCAGAATTTAGACTTTAAAAGATCTGCCAAGGGGAAACTAAACACCGAGCTTAAAGGCTGGGCGCTGTGCTGGAGCAATCATGAAAAATAAAGATAATCAAGTTTTTTGCTACCGCTGGACTCAAAGCTGATGGGAACCTGTTCACGGCACCGTGATGCACTGTCCGTGGAAGCCCACTCATGGCATCGGGTCACCCGACATCCCCACTCGGCTCCGGGGCAGGGTAGGGCATCCCGCAGGCGCTAGGGAAGGCTGCAGCCCTCACCCCTGCCCCGGGGCAGCCCCCCAGCCTGGGGGCAGCGCTACCGCACGTCCCCACCGCCCCGGCCGCACCGCCTGGTCCCACCGCAGCCTGCAGAAATCTGCCCGCCAGCTGAACTTCACACCCCCTGCAAGCCGCCGCGCGCGAACCGCTGCAGGACAAGCCTTTGCAGCTCCCAGGCTCAGCCTAAACTCATTAAAGCCAGGAGAAAATTTCCCTCGGCGTTAGCAGGGTGCTGCAGCAGGGTGCCCTAATTCTGAGGCAGGCAGCGCTGCAGCGGGATCCCAGATCCCTGCACACCTTTGGGGAGGGGGAATAGGGAAAACATCAAAAAACAATGAAAATTGACATTGTGCTGTTTGCCAGGTGCCAGCAGCGCGACGCAGGTTTTGCTGGGCTGTCCCAGCTCGTGCATGTGATGGGGACATGCCGGAGCACCCGATCACAGAATCAGAATCATTTGGTTGGAAAAGCCCTTTAAGATCATCGAGTCCAACCGTACCTGTCCACCACTAAACCATGGCCCTAAGCACCTCGTCTGCCCGGCTTTTAAATACCTCCAGGGATGGGGACTCCACCGCTTCCCTGGGCAGCCTGTTCCAGTGCTTGACAACCCTCTCCGTGAAGTTTTTCCTAATATCCAATCTAAACCTCCCCTGGTGCAACTTGAGGCCATTGCCTCTCGTCCTATCACTTGTTACTTGGGAGAAGAGACCAACACCCACCTCACTGCACCCTCCTCTCAGGCAGTTGTAGAGGGCGATGAGGTCTCCCCTCAGCCTCCTCTTCTCCAGGCTGAACAACCCCAGGTCCCTCAGCCGCTCCTCACAGCACTTGTGCTCCAGACCCTTCCCCAGCTTCGTTGCCCTTCTCTGGACACGCTCCAGCACCTCCATGGCCTTCTTGGAGTGAGGGGCCCAAAACTGAACCCAGCACTCGAGGTGCGGCCTCACCAGTGCCCAGCACAGGGGAAGGATGACTGCCCTGGTCCTGCTGGCCACAGTATTCCTGATACAAGCCAGGATGCCGTTGGCCTTCTTGGCCACCTGGGCACGCTGCTGGCTCATACTCAGTCGGCTGTCGACCAACACCCCCAGATCCCTCTCCGCCAAGCAGCTTTCCAACCACTCATCCCCAAGCCCCAAGCAACGGCACCTGGGATGCAGCAAGGGACATGGCCAGCGCTCTGGGAAACTGCGGAGAACAAGGACTCCATCCCTGTAGGGAAAAAATGCCTGGAAACAACCGGGCTCTCGTTCTCACCCAATGGATGTTCTTCCAACCATCATCCAAAAACTTAACGAAAAACCAAAGGAGCAGCCCTCAGTTTGCACCTGCGTGCAAATTAGAGCAACGAAAGTTTGTCAGAAAGATTAAAAGCAAATTAAAAGGCACATCTTTATCGAGGCAAGGCCTCTGGGCCGCGGTCGGCTCGCTACGGCAATCCTCGAAGGCTGCCCACGCCGCTGCTAATTTAGCTTCTAGCTACTGAATTGTAACGCTGCCATTTGTAACGTGTTAGTTAAGGGTTTGTCAGCATTTCCACCGTAAACCTTTCATTTTGGGGATTTATTGCTTGGCTATAAGGATTTGCCCTAGCTGCACGTTTGGCAGGAAGGACCACATACAGCGGCGTATTTCCCTCACCCCAATCACCCCGAACGTTAAAAAGTTACACACACAGGTCCCTAATTGAGGGCTCCAGCATCCTTCAGGCTTTGGCCCTTGCACCTAAAAATGGCAAAACCCTGAGCAACGCCAGCCTAGCGCGAGCTCAGCCCGCACGGGGCCGGCCGGGCAACGGAGCGGTGCGAGGACGCAGTATAAAAATCAGCTAAAATACGCATTTTCCAGCCCAAGGAAAAAGGACACTCGTGCCGCTTACAATCCCAGCCGCGCTCTCCATGCAACATTTACACTGGATTTGATGCCTTCGGCATCAATATTTCGCTGGGGTGCAAACAAACATCCTCGGCACCAGCTTAGCTGTAAATGTTTTTAAAGCGCACATTTCTTAGCGCTTAGTTATTTTTTTTTAATTCTTCCAGTGTTCTTATAACAAAACATATATTTAACGTAAAGCGCTGCTTTAGGAAGGCCTATCGTTTCTTTTCCTTAGGGGCTTTTCCCAAAGTGGGGTTCCTACGTGCAGAAGGGGGTACCCAACCACCCAGGTACAGCTGTGTTTTGGATCCGGCCAGCATCCCTGTCTCGGGGGGACGTCACCACATCGTGTCCCCCCCGGCTCTTCATATGGGAAACCTCTGTGAGCCCACAGGGGCCGAGCTGCCCACCTCGGAAAACGCGCTATTTCGGACTCGGAATAAACTGGCTTCATCTGCTCTGCCTGCGATGGGAAACGCAAAAAAGATGAAGAAATTGTTAATATTAATATAAGGTGGCTAAGAGCCGTGGTACCGCTGTGCGACACAGAACGCGTAACGCCCGCGGCATCGTACGAGCACAAAAGCAAGAGGTTCCTCTCCAACAGATCCTGAAAATCTAAAACCAATGGAGATAAATCGGAGCGCATCTTTTTTCCTCTTTCCGCTGCATTTTTCCACCTTGATCTCGCTCATTTTCACCATGGTGCGCCAGGATTCCCCGTGCCCAGTGCGGGGTGACGGGCGATCGAGGCTCTGCAGGTCGGCAGCACCAGCTGGACCCGAGCGCGTGGAGGGGGCGATGGGGCCGACTGCACAAAGACCCCGGTGGGCAACGCTTCCACGCTCCTGTGCCACCCTGGACACGGCCACCCCACTGCGCTCAGCTCCAGCCAAAGCCCTGGGGCCTTTCCCCGGTCCCCAGGGAGCCCCAGGTCCCACCGGGGAAGCGTCCGCGTTGGTGGGTACCGCCCTGCCCCGCACCCGGTAACAGCGGCAGGACAGCACCGGGGAGCTGCGCAGCGCGCAGGCAGGGGCGCAGGCAGGGCTGCAGGCAGGGGCCTGCTCCCTCGCAGCCCCAGCAGTTTTGGGGGGGGGGAACGGGGCACCCCCGCACACCGCACCCCGAAACCGCAGGCGCGCACCGCCGGGAAAAAACTGCATCCGCGGCGCTCTCGCTGTTTGCGCGCACCCTTGCGCGCGACTTGCGCACCCCCCGTCCCTCCCCGCGCAGCCTCCGCGGGCTCCCCCCCTCACTGCTCCCCCGCGCAGGCTCCTCGCAGGCTCCGCGGGCTCCCCCAAACGTCCCCGCGCAGCCTCCGCGGGCTCCTCCCCGCGCGCCGCCCCCTGCAGGAAGCGGCGGGACTACAGCACCCAGGCGGCCGCGCGGCGGCCGTCGGCACCGCGCCTGCGCCCTGCGCCCCCAGCTCCAAGTTTGGAGCTGCGAGCTGCCAGCCCTGGCCCATCATGTAGGTGCAGCAGCGCCTTCCCCAGCGCTGCAAGCAGGGGGGGAGGAAACCCCCCGCTCTGCAAAGCTGCCCTGCAAAGTGTGCAATTGCACGGCCCCCCCCACCTCCCCGCTGCAAGGAGAGCTGCTGCAGCGAGTCAGGAAAACTCCAGTTGCACGAAGATTGAGCGCTTGCAGTTTGCATCTTTGTTGCAAAACTAGCTCCAGAAGAGAGGCAAGGCAAAGTCTTTTGTGCTCCCCTCCCCCATCAAAGCAAAGGGGAAAATGTCTCAGTCGAGAGGTAAGGCTCCTACTTCTCTTCGTTGCAGATATGCAAGAAGCCGTGCATGCATTTTGAAGTGCATGCATGCATTTTTCGGGATGCAATTGCATTTTGAAGTTTGAGGCTTTCAATGGCTCTCAGTTGCATTTCCTGTTTAGTATGTGCCTTTTTGCAGCCACACACACACTCACACACACAGTTCCTGTAAGGCAGGGCTTGCAGTTCAGCTGTGCATTGACGTTATTTGAATTCTTCTGCGGGGATTACGGAGCCCTTTTTGCCTTTTGCACAGTCAGGACAGATAAAGGGTGTCGAGGAGCAGATGCATTGGCTGCTGTGGCTGTGCATGCAAAATGGGCACAGTGCATGCGGGTTGCAGCTCATTTCAAGTGCAGAATGAAAGGAAACTTTTAAAGAAGTCCGTGGAGGAGATGAAAGGTGAAACTTGAGTGGAGTTCACCAGGAATTAAATATATACCTATGTTTCCATGGGGAAGTATTGTTCTTGTGCCAGGACTGAGATCATTTTCCACTGATTTCNGGACCAATGACGTCTTTCTCCCCTTTATGTCCCCCCCCCCCCCCCCCGCTTCTTAATATTTGGTAACTTTTGGTCAGAGGCAGCAGTGGGGTTTGTAACGCCAGATCTCCAAGAGCATGCAGAAGGGCTGCTTAATTTAGCATTTAGGAGCAGGGGCTCAGCGCTTCGGATGGAGCGGGAGGGGCGTATTTGGGTAGGGGACAGCAGTGATTTTTTTTTTATAATTATTATTATTTTTTTTTGCCAGCGCGGTGGGGAAAGCTGGATCTTTGCTTTTTAACTTGATGATTATTCCGGGGTGGTTCTGCCTTGTGTCCTGCAAGGGGGGTGGTGGGAGGAGGTGGAGAATTTAATATTGCAAAAAAAAAAAAAAAATGCTGTGGGAATGCAATAGTCCCTGCAAGACCAGGCTGAGATGTTTAAGGAGTTGCTCCGGCCATTCATTGTGAAAATAGATGCACATATGTCAGCCACGGGCCACACAGATGCAGCTTTTGGAGCTTCTTTTAAATGTTTGGATTTGATCTTGCAGCTCGCTTCTCTCCTTGCATTTTGCAGCCCTCGCACATATTGGGGAGCGGGGGGGTGAGAGACAGTGCATGGCCCAGTGGGAGAGCAGTTCCCAAACTGGGACTGGGGCTTTTTTTTGTTGTTGTAAGTTGTTTTTTCTTTTTTGTTTTTAAAAAAAAAGACATCTGTGAAGTCAGTGGCCTTCTCCTGTAAGCCTTGCTGGGAGGACATAGGAAGGAGGTGCTTTCACAGCTCTTGCCACACAGTTTTCCTTTGTAAGAAAAATGTAAAGTTGTTGTATAATTTATTCCTAATTTGGGTTTGCTGCAGTCATCTTTTCCAGCCAAGCAGCGAATTGTAAAAGTTTCCAATAGAAAGAGCCAAGGAAGTTTGATAATGCAAAATTGAATCAAATGATACCCACGGCACGCTGCCGCTCGCAGGAGGGTCCCACGGAGGGGCAGGGGAGCAGCCGCGTCCCGGGGGTCCCCGGAAAGTCTCGGGGTGGGGAAGCCGGACCACGCGGAGCCGGGGACGGGCAGGGACCTACGCTGGTGGCCCTGCAGACCACCCTCCCGGGGTGCCGCTTAGCCCCCACGCTCACCAGCGCTGGCCTTGTCCGTCCTTCTCCGTCCCAGGAAAATGGGCAAATACAAGTAGCCAACCCACAAAACACGATCTCAATGAATGGCATCATTCTTGAATCCATTTTCCGTCCATCTCGCGCTCTGCAAGACGAGTGTCTAAGTTTGAATTCCTTACACAGATAACTTTTCCAAGTTCAGCTGTTGGGGCTGAGGTTTTGCTCAGGACGGGGTTTCAGCTCCGGGGTTTGCACCAGAGGTATCGTTCTTCAGGATGAATTAAGGGAGGCATAATCTGCATTTCAGGATCAGCTTTCATGTGTTGCACAGGAGGTTCCTCGTCAGCTTTCTAAAATACTGCACAGAGCTTCAAGCCAGCTGCTGAGCTCTGGAGCCCTCTCCCTACTTTGAATCGTTTCCAAAGTTGTTCTGAGAATTTGCCAGAGATTAATTTTTTTAACGCTGCTTGTCAGGGGGACGGCAATCGGGAGGGTTATTCTCCGCTAAGACTTATTCCCAGCAAGGAATCTCACCTGGTTAAGAGGGCAGAACCGCTCCTTGGACCCTGCCTGTGCCACGCGAAGCAGTGATCTGCTTTCTGCACAACCGTAGCACGGGCTACAGAAGATAAAACTCTCCCTGGAGTTTGGAAGCAACAGTTTCATGCTGGCCCTTTCCCCAGCAGAACCCAGCAGATGCTTCCAGCATCGCGCTTGCAGCATTCGGCCACGTTACCTGTGCCCCCACGGACTCCTTAAGGCTTTGCGGTCAACATAATACAGATCATGTCAGAAAGACGTCACCGGGTGCAAACTCCTGCATTTCCCCTGTGCTCATTTCTACCTTCGTTCCCGCTTTTAAGTTGCAAAATGGTTATTTTTAGTTGGATGGAGCAATCCGTAGAAAATAAGCTTTCCCCAAGCACGGGTCCCTGCAGTCCATTTCTCACCTTCCGAGAGGAGCCCGCTGCGGACAAGTGGGACTCGATGTTGATGGTAGTTCAGAAGAAGTTGAATCGTTGCCCAAATGTGGCACATTTGGCTGTCATGACTAATAGGATATTATTCTGGAAGAGAAAAAAAAAATATGCGGAAGTCCATATTAATTACAAGCTAAACACAGTTTGAGGCTATAAATCTGAATTCTCGTGACAGCAGATACATTCAAGAGTCTTCCAAATTCGTTGTAATGGGGGAATTATTCACTCGCGAAGCCCACATCAGAGAAGCAACCTGCAAATACGCAATTTCTCCATTAAAATAAGAAAGAGGAAGGGGAAACAGTTCCCATTAGAGCACTAATTCATAAATAGTATATTGAATTGAGCTCCATTTAACTAAATATTGCTGTCCATTGATCTCATTCTTAGACTTTGTCGTTTCAAATACCATTTTTTGTGCTCTAGCTGAAAAGGGATACCGAGATGATGAGAACCACGTCCCATGTGATGCTGGCTGAACGCGTACCCTGTGGACTTTGGCCAAAGACCCTGCACCTATCCAAAATACTACATTTTATGTAAAATGCTCTTTTTTTTTTCCAGCTAGAAGTCTCAGCAGAACAGATGTAAAGCCTAAGTGGCAGCTTTTTTTTTTTTTTTCCTTTTTAAATCCTAGGTAGGTGGCAGGTTTTTGCTAGTATAAAATTAACCCGTAAGCAGCGTGAGGCTCCCGTCGTTGTGCAACGTGCAGCTTGCCTCGTCAGCACCACCTCAGCTTCTCACCATTAGCACGCTCCCATGACATAGGCACTTGGCAAGGGCAGGCTTCGCAAGAGCACGGCGAGCAAAGCTGTGGCACGGTCAGTGAGGTGCAAGCCTGGCAAAGCCTGGTCTAGCAGCAAACACAGCCAATTTCAGTTCAAGTTGTTGATTTATTTTTAAATGTTGAATTACTATTTCACCCTGTTGCACGTGCTGCCTGCTCTGCGATACCGCTTTTGCAATGGAGGTGCCTGTGTACTTGCTTTGGGTTAAGAGGGGTCAAACGTTTATTATAAAGAGGTTTAAAAGTGTCATGCAATGCAATGCTGGAGGAATTAACCAGCATGGGAAAAAAGAAAACCAACTAGTTGGGGTAGATTAGGCTAGAAATGGTGTCTGACATAAGCCAAATCACTGCTCTACACAGCCGAGCGAGCGGGAACCAAGACACCCAGTGAGCTGCTGCGTTTTGCTGCCTGCTCCCTCTGCCTTGCGCTACGGAGGCATTTTCTTGCAATGCTGCTGGGCTGGGCAGGGATGGAGCTCTTGTCCCCTCCGCCCCAGGCAGCAACACTGGGGGTGCAAAAAACAGGGTGCCTTTGCAGGGTGCCCTGTCCCTATGTCCCGACATGGCATGACAGCCAGCAACGTGCTGGTCGGGGCAGCAGCTCCCCCGTGCTAAGCAGGCTGCTCGGCAGGGACAGGGGGATGCAAGCATTTAAAAGCTCAAATTATAGAAGTAATTATAGCAATAAGAGTGATAAGTTGCAGGGAAAAGGGAACAAAGATGTGTTTTCTCCTCCCAGCTGAAAAAGAGTTTAGGTTTCTCACTACCACAGTAAGCATTGCTCATTTATTACTTTAGTCACCAAAAAAAAATGGAGCTTCCTTTGGGGTGAATTCCCTCCCATGACACGTCCGTAAGCTGCTAAGGTGAGGCAAACGATACTCAATTAAAACACAGGAGTAATTTAGAGAGATGAGACACTTCATTCCTCCAAGAGTATTGGCATTAATGGAACACAATTACCGTCAAAGTCACTTGGCAGATTTGCAAATTCTGTGAACTGTGGCTGCAAATACACAAGGTGACTAAAAAGTTGCTGCTTCCCCCCCCCAAACAATACTTGCATTTGATGTCACTTGTCCGTTTTGCTGAAAAGAGCCGTAACAACAACCTGTAGAAGCCCCTCAGAAAAGACTGAAAACCCACACATCTGAAACAAGCTCCGATCCCTTTTTTAAACTGGAAAAAGAAGGAAAAACAAAAATAACATGGGAGCTTTGATAGCACGGGAGTGGGAACACACTTGCAGCCCTCCTGTGTGAATGCACTTGGAGGACCGCGGTGTCTGTTACCCCCATCACTGGGCACGGTCATGATTCCCAACCCTTTCCCACGGGCTTCCCTGCCTTCACCCCATGAACTTGCATTCCTAACGCTCAGCCTGCCCACAGGTCTCCTCCCGCTCCAGCTCCGAAGGCGAAGCTCTGCATCTCATGGGGAGCTAAAGCACCCGCGGGCAGCACTTGCCAGGCAGCTCCCAGCTTCCCGATGGCAGCGGGTGGCACAAGCAATTCTGAGTAAGGGAAAGGGGTAAAAACCAGAGCACACAGGTGTCCCTTACCGAGGTCACTCACGTTTTGGGGGATGATGGGTGCGTTGTACCAGTTGGCAGCGTGGCCACCAGCAGCATCATTATATGAAGTGTT
Organism: Balaeniceps rex; assembly: GCA_013401315.1. Taxonomy (NCBI): domain Eukaryota; kingdom Metazoa; phylum Chordata; class Aves; order Pelecaniformes; family Balaenicipitidae; genus Balaeniceps; species Balaeniceps rex. The sequence continues at coordinate 569,474 of VYZW01040885.1, read as the reverse complement.
GAGTCAGTCTCCGGTGGCCGGATAAATTGCAGGACTGTTCTTTTAATTTTAGACATGGCCAGAGCTATAATTAAAAAAAAAAGTTTCATTACCTGTAGAGTGACTTAGCTCCCTTCCTTAGGGCCTGTCTGGGAATAGTTTAAGAGATTAGCATTATCAGCTAGAGCAATGTTAGCAGGAAAGCAGATCTAGGACCCTGGAGCTATGCCACGCTAGATATTGTGCTCTGCGGTGGCAAAGCTGTGAAGGCCATTCAGTGCAGTTTCCATATCTACTCACTGTGCAAAAAGTTTTGTTGTGTTGGTTTTTTTTTTTTTTCCTTTGTCTTCCAAATCCACAATTTTCTGCATGTTGACAAGTGCGAATGGAAAAGTGTCTTCTGCTCAGTAATCCTGGCTCAGTAAAAAGCAATTTGGAGCAGGGAAGCCTGAGACTCTCGCTCATAGGGCTTGCTTTTGTCTCAAAGCCAAAATGAAAGCTAGCCTTCCTTTTAAGCTAGAAATTCCAAACACCCAGTTGATGTTTCAGAGGGTTCATCCCACCATGAAAGTCTCTGGGGTGCTAAAGAACTTCTGAGTCATCTTTACTTTGGAGATGTTGCAAGCAGATGCTGAGCATCCTTTATGGAAGCTCCAAGGAGCCACTTGCGCACCTTGGTCTGCTGGTGCTAGCAAAGCTGCAGCCGAACATCGCTCTGGATTTGCATCCCAGAGCCAAGTAAGGGTCTGAATTTGTGTAAGCACGGTACGAGCAGCATCCAACCGCATCAGGAGAGCGGTCTGGGGTAGGAGCTGCTCAGGCTATGTTCCCCCCACAGTTGCTGTAGGAGCGATGGCCATGGCTTGTGAGGCTGCTGCAAAAAGCCGAGTGCAGCGAAGCCCAAGGAGCAAACAGCGGGAGGGAGCAGCCTCTGCAGCCGAGAGAGTTTCATATTTGTAAGAAAGATTGCAGAGAGAAAGCATTCCCCCCCCACCCCCGTTTGAGCCGGAAAACTTCACTGAGCAGAGCTGATCCAGTTTCTTGCTGTTTTGTTAGCCTACTTAGCTTGCAATTTTATAGTCGAGGCTAGATTTTCCTAGCCTGCACCTAAGCAGATCAAAAATCATTAGAAGAACTGAAGCCCGAGCAGCATCCACTTTTACTGCACTCAGATGAAACCAGTGGAAAAAAAAAATAAAAAACAAACCAGCAGAAGTTGCAGATGAGATGCCAAAGATAAGGCAGCAATAGAAAATAAGTAGAGGAGTCAACACTTCAGTGTGTCTGCAGTAAGAGGCCTTTAATGAAGGCTGAATCAGCATAGACTTGGTAGCTGCTTTTGAAGGAGAATCTTTTTCTAAACAAAAATATGTAATTGCACTCGATGAAACCATGGTTATCAGTGCCAAATGGCCTCGGAGCATCATCTGGCTGTTCTTCCGTGGAAGTCCCAGGCAACATGCTTTGGTGCTTGTTTTCATCCTGCAGTGGGGTCTGATCTTGAAGTTCCTCATTCGTGTGTTTTCAGCAGGGCTTACTTGACACTCAAGCAACAAGTTATAATATAAAAATCACAGCTTCACTCCATGTTATCATTCCTCTTAAGAATGTTCATTGCTTCTGCAGTAGTTCAAGGTCAGATATAGAAAGTGACTCAAAGAAGTCTTTTGTTGTTCTGACAGCTCTAAAGTAATGGAAGTCCCCGTCTGGCAAAGACAAACCTTGCCAGAATACCAGCATCGAAAAGAAAGGAAGATAGAAAATTTTAAAGGGAAAACCCAGCATGGATTACTGGGTTTCTTTCCCTGGACTTGCTCCATTACATCTGCTCTCATCAGCTCTCAGCATCTCATACACAGGAGCCCCGCTACGAGCCCGCTAGACTTGCATGCTCGCACAAGTACCTGCATGTAGGAGGTGAAGCGTTCACTTAAAAACCAAGGCACATGAGATGAGAAGGTCCTCTTGGCACCAGCTCTGCGTGGAGGGTTTGTGCAGCGCCTAGCACTGCCCTTGGCACCAGCTCCTTCTTCCCGGGGCACTTCTCCAGCGCTGGCAACTGGCACCCATTTAGAGGCACACTTCTCCAGCTTTGATTTCAACACAGCCCTTTCTTCCTAGGGCTGCTTTCATTGCCTACAATTAGGGTCTCCAACGCTGCAGAAGTATGAAGAAATAAACCCCAAATTTGGCTTTGAAAGGGCTGGAATTGATTTCTTCTTTCAAACAGCTGATGCTGCGGCCTTTTAAAAAGGAACTGTCAGCCTGCGATCATAGCATTTATGCCAGCTTCTGCCCAGGGATTAAAGCACCCATACAGGACATTTATTGTAGTTTTATTCAAGGAGTGAAGCACCTGTGGGAGCTGAGCCCAGCTGTCCCCCCTCTTCCAGCTAGATGCACCATGAAGGGAAAGGCAGGGACTTCCCGTGCTATCATCAAAATGCCAAAACCCCTTGGGCAAAGCTCCATCTTAAGGAGATTTGTTCAAGCACTGAGCCTCAGCACTTAGCAAAAACGCCTCAGCAGAAGCACAAGCCGCAGCACAGGGCTTTTGGCAGCCCCGATGGGTCCCCAGAGGTGCAACGGGTCACCCCAGCCCCTGCACAAGGCAGCCAGGATCTGGCCAGCTGGGACTCTGCGCTCTTAGTGATGTGCAGAGATCCGAGCTCGATTTCCAAACCCCACGCGGGTTTTGGACCTAGCAACAGGACAGGGAAGCTGCAACGGTTTTCATCCTAAGCTTGACCACCACTGAAGTTTGGGACGTGGAGATGTAGACTTAACCTGCAGTCCCCTCTTGCAGGTTTGCTTCTCTGAAGTGAAAGATGCTGATGGTTCATGCAGAAGCTCACTCCCAGGCGGACCTCACTACTTAACCATACTAATTAAATGTTTTCAAAAACCACAAGATTGACCTTCACTGCATGCCCACAGATTTTTCTCTCTTTTAACAAGCACGGGGCTGACAGAGTAGCCTATTAAAGGAGAAGAAAGGCAATGCTCTAGATACTGTTGTTTTTCAACCTGTTCCAAAGTGGTTTCTGCTTTTTAACTATAAGAGATGGGAACCATAATCCCCTGATAACCCACCAGGAGAAACCAGGCTGGAGACAAAGAGTGCTTGGCTCAAATAAAGCAAAGTTTGATAAAATAGTGAACATACTTAAAACTGAAGTTTACGCAGATATCTATGCAATAAGCCGCGACAGACATTATATATACAGGTACTCATGTAACCAGAGAGCCATTCTACGTGGCATAGAGTTGTCCTTTGGGAGATACCCTCTAGAAAAAAATAAAGGCAATTAACATAAGACTCTGACTTCCTTACCTTTCCCAAGGACACCAGTAATTTGCTCATTGCTAATAAAACTTGGAACATCTCTACGGAGAACTTGAATTCCTGCCAAGGAATCGGTTTTACAAATTAAGTAAAAGACCAGATCGGTGCGGTGCACTGCGTGAAAGGACATCGCAAAACAGCCCCCCGCCAGAGCAGCATCTGAACTGGAGGCAGAGCCCAAAATAGTCCCTGGCAGCTGGGGAGGGTGACACAGACGCTGCATTCAAAGATGATTAGTAGTAAGTTGCTTTCTGGAGACAAGAAAGACTGAATTCGCAGCAGGCACCCTTTTGGCAGAGAGAAGGACCTCTGGGCTTGCACCTCTCCAGGTTTTTGCAGGGTGACAGGATGGGAACGTGCCCTTGCTCGTAGCCACCGGAGCTAGGCAGCACAGCAAGCTTGCTTCCACATAGCATGACTTCAGTTTCATTCATGTCATTAGGCAGCTTCCTTTATAGCTAAGCATGTGATTTTTTTTTTTTTTTCCTTTTCTCTTCCCCTCAAAAACATTTGGTACTTCCCCCGCAAGAAATCAGAAGCTTTATGTCTGATAAGAGGCTGGAACAGCTTCCTGCAATAGGAGAGCATTCCTCCTCACGCTCTTCCTGCGCAGACCACAGAACAATGCCAGCATCAGCAAGCGTTGACTTTACCTTGCAGCACACTCCTTCAGGGCCCATCCTGTGCAAGCATCTCCCTTGGCCAGCACCTCCTGCAAAGCAGGGGGGCCCCCTTTTCCAGGAGCTTGCTTTAAAAAGGCATTGCTGCAGCTGAAACGCAAGGAGCAATCTGGGAGATTGAATCAGAGCCGATTCAGAGCAGCTGTAGCCAAGCAGGGCCCTCATTTGGGCGAGTGGGGTCTGAAGAATTTTTTTCTTTCCCCTTGAAAGAGAAGCTAAATAGGATTTTTTTTCATACTCTGATCTTGAAACTACTTGTGCATGTGCTAGACTTGGAGCGTATGAGTCCTTTTGCAGGAGTCAGTGGGACTGAATGTGCTTGGAGTTGAGCACACACATAAGAATTTACAAGGTTGCGGATGTATTTTGTCCTGGTTGCTAAGTAGGATGGACATTATAGATCTGCACAGATGATTTATACTAGCCTGCTTTCTCTCGGTTTCTTTTTTCCCCGTTTCTGCTTATCTGTTCTTGCAACTTAGAAAGCAGTACCGTATTTGCGAGCGTGTATGTATATAACTGAAACTACAGCCTTGAACCTCGCGCGGGGAGTTCTATAGAGGCTTTGATAGAAAGGCTTATAAAGGGAGTTTTGTATTTACAGCTCCTGATTTAGAAGGCTGGGTGGAGAGATGTGACCTGACGGGGTTTGGTCCACGTGGACATATGTGGAGAGAAAAAAAATCTGCCCATTTGTGTCAGGGACACTTTATTAGGAAAAAAAAGGAGAAGACTTGCTGTCTTCTGCCAGGGTACTATGCCATAATGCGTTTCTTCAACGTTTTCCAAAGTGAAATAAAATTGCATGATAAAACCTGGGGAAAAGCTTTGTTCTTTCCATACTGCTTGCTTTACTTTATTATCTGACATACAAGCAAGTGTATGCTCTTAGCAGGTGGCTGGAAGGAGAGCTAGAAGTTCATACTCTGACTGCTGGCTAAAATCTGTTTGAACTTGAAGGAGCTTCCCTGGAAGCCCCGAGAGCTGTGGGGCATCCTGCAGACCTTCTCGTGCATGGCTTTGAGCTTCTGAGACTTCTTGCGTGTGCAAAGATACATCGCTGAAGTGGTTGCAGGACGGAGGCTTCATGTTCGCAGTTGGACAGACCTGCTGTTGCCGTAGTAGTGGTGGAGCAGCTCCGGTTCTTGCCCATCTCCGCTGCCGGCGGTGTCTTGGAGCAGCTCCTGTTATTGCTGATGGTGCAAACGGGGTGCAGTTATTTTCCCGGTGCCTCCTGTCCTGCTCCGGTGTTGGGGTAGTGCCCAAAGTTGCAGTGCTGGAGACCTGGGTGGGTGCTGGGTCTGTGAGGGGACGTGGGCTTGGTTTTCCTGTGGTTGCCCTTGGCTTCTCACTGTGAACAGGGTTCCTGTGTGTTTTTAAAGTAGGACCTACAAGTTTGCTGGGAGGCATTGCCAGCAGAGGGAGCATGAGTTAGTTCCTCCCATCTGCGCTGTCCGGAACTGTCAAATACCATCTTTAATAATTTAGGTACAAAAATAAGCAAATAAGCTCATAAATGAAAAAAAAAAAGACTCACAAAAGAGATCTGTCTAACAGGGCAGCACAGAGCCAGATTGGTCGAAGTCTTGACCATGTTGAAAACTTAATCGCAATATTTGGCTGAGCTTTGACAAAAATTCCCCGTGACAAAATGGTAAGCAAGGAAGCAGATCCTCTCCTTCCATGCCAGTGCCACGGGGGCCGCGGCGTTGTGCTAATGCAGGAAAACCTCCGGGCAAGATTGCCACCAGATTCCTAATCAACTTATCTGTTTGGCCCGAGCCACGAGTGAAGGACGGAGCGTGAGCAGCATATCCCTGGGAAGAAAATCAGGCGTTGGTTTGAAATATTTCTGAGTGTTACTTGCACCACAGAAGAGGAAAGCGGTCCTAAAATTATCTTCAATTCAACACTTTTAGTTGAAACAAACAGTTGCCAGCTGCCAAACGGAACAGCACAACTTGGGAACTGAAGTAATTCAGTCTAGAGGTCTCTTGTACAACTTTGGCACTATTTATTGAATCTTTTCAACCCAGAGGTGCTATTTGCCCCCGAGGATGCTAGACCACGTGGATTAACGTAGCCCTCCTGTTCATCAGGGACCTTCTGCAGAGGGTGAGGATACTCGCTAAAGAAATGGCTTGTGGCACATTCCTCTATTTCCATGGATATTCCCATTTGACTGTGAAAGTTATCGATACTCTGTAACTCGCAGAATGACAAAATCAATGGACGGCTTTCTCTCTACCCAACATAAATTGCACATCTTGTCCTAAGGTGGCTTTAGTCATGAGCAGAAAATTATAAACCTGAGTTTTATATGCGGTGCATCAGCTGTAGAAGATGGCTGGTAGCGATGTCGTTTAAATGTCCAACATTTACAATATGCTGAACAAATTAAACCTGTGCTTGGTAAAATGAGACTGCTGTGGCTGCTGGGAGCACCCGGTAACAGAAATAAAACCATAGCTCAGATTGCCCTGTGGTATTGGTTAGGTTTTATTCTGTCCTGCTGCGAGGGTGGTGACACCGAGATGGGTGTCCCACAGGTAAGGTGTGATCCTGCTCAGCGAGCAAAGGAATCTGCAGAGAAATGGGGCTGCGTTAACACGTGGGGAGCAGCGGCTCAGAGCTGAAGGACAAAGAACTGTGCATGCTTTCCTGGGGACAGTGACACCCCAAAGGGCCGGTCTGCTGAGCCCCCCAGGGAGCCCTTCCTGGCCCATCGCACCCTCCTGGTTTAGCAAAGGCCTGCTTTTCCCATGTTTAAGCCTCCTGGCTCATTTTTTGGCCGAACAAGCCTCAGCGCTTGCCCACGCAGCTTTGCCAGCAGATGCTACGGGGCAGCACCTCGGGCACGGGGAAGCAATGACGAGGAACCTGCAGCCTGGCTGGCACCGCCGCTTGCAGAGGGGCTTCTGCCAGTGCCCGTGCGCGGGTTGTCCCTTTTGGTGGGTATGGCTGAGAAAGGGGCTGAAGCCTGCAGCCGGGTACCCGGGGGACAGACACTTGCTGCAGCTATTGCAAAGGCAAAGACAACAGCCTGGCACAGCCTTTATGTTCGTATTCCTGCTCAGCCCGACCCTTAATGCAGCCTTAACAGGAACGCGTGCTCACGGTAAGCACGTGCTTAAATGGAAGCACCATCAAGGCATAAGAACCTTCATAGCTGGAGCCACAAGCCTGAATTGGGCTTTTGAGTCTGCAGGACGGCAGAAATCACCAAGCGGGTGGAAATGTCACCTTCGTTTTCCAAAGCAATTTGCATTTCCCCGGGCTGGCAGCACATCTGACAGCTCCAAGAGGCCCCGGCTCCGAAAGCGCGGTGCTGGCACTGCCGGGGCGCCTGCCCCTCGCCCGCTCTGCCGGGTACACGGACTTGTCACCCCTCAGCGTCCGGGCAGCTGGGGTGGATGCAGAAGCTGATCTGTTTTTTCAGGCGAAATGAAGCTCTGCTGCGGGGCCCTCGCTCTGCCAGCAATGCTTCCTTAAAAACACCTTGCAGGACCCGCTAGGAGAAAATCCCAGCTGCACCAAGGGCATTTAAACAACCTGAAAATCAAAATTGAAACTGGAGGGAGACCTTGAGCAAAAAGTCTGTCTGATGGGGAGGGTGTCCGTATCGCCTCCCTGCAGCCAGACCTAAGAAAGTTGGGTTTTGAGGCTCTGCAGAGCAATAGGGAAAGGAGGTGGATGCTCCTTTACTGTGTCGAGTTTTCCAGGGAGCGGTGGGTTTGGGAAGTGTAGAAGTGTTTGGGCTGGTGGATTTAAGGCAAATCCTGCTCCTACCGTGGCTGAGGCAGACAGGGCACCTGCTTTTATGCTGCATGTAGGGGACTTGCTGCCGTCTGCTAAATATTTGTATGGGAAGCTGGTCAGAGCCCCGTAGCTGCATGTGGTCACTCACTGTTGCGTTTTGAGGTGAAATCTCAGTGGATAAGGGGAAGTGAAAAAAAACCAAGTGGAGTATCAGGAATGATGCTCAGCTTGTGGGCGAACCCACAGCATCCCCGCTCACACGTTGGCCGTGGGCGCTTCAGTCCCCCATCCACGGGGCTGCATCACGTGGGAGCACCCACCGGCACAGCAGAGCCTGCCCGTCCCTTGGGAGACTTTTTAGGATGCTGCCACTGCACCGAGGAGCAGAGCCCACCCCGCCTTCCGTGCGAGGGGCAGAGCCAGGGCAGGGCGCAGGAAGCTTGGCCGAAAGTCTGTGGTGAGCCTTGCACGCCATGACGCATGGAAGTTTGGAAAGCCCTTCACCCCCCTGCCTGCAGCGCTCTGCTTCTGCTGCCTGCGGGTGCGGGAGGCGTCCGTCCTCCTGCCCGCGCGTCCACCCCCCGTGCACGGGCAGCAGCCCACCTCCTCCGGCGCTGCTGGCAGGTGCTCTTTGGCAGGGAGAAAATAGAAATGAAGGTAGCGGCAATGAAAGCAGCCGCGTCCTCCAAATCCTCCTGCACAAAAGCCCTTTTGTTCCCCGGGTGAATTCCAAGAGCTTTTCTCCAGTTTTGATTCCAGCAAACTCCCACTGCAAGCAGACAGCCGAGGGTTTGAAAACAAAGCAGCAACTAAACCAAAAGTCCCTCATAAAAATCCCCACGAGGGCTGGAGGCTCTTGACAAACAGCTTCCCCGGCCTGCAATTCCTGTGGATTTCCTAATTTAAGATAAGCAGCAAAGAAAACAGGCTCTGGGATGGGGAGGCAGCGAAGCCAGCGGACCTTGGCAGGGGGAAAATACGGGCTTGATTTATAGTGGACTGGTGACTGGAGGGAGCGACTGCCCCTGCCGCTTGCCTCCCTGGAGCTCCACTGCTGTGATTTCTCGTGATAACGGGGGCGAGGGGAGAGGCCACGAGGCTCCCGGTGGCCTCGGTTGCTCCGTGGGGTCTCCGCCACCATGGCGTCTTTGCCAGAGCAACGGGAGGATACAGCTGCCCAAATGCCGGAGGCACAGGAGCCCCGTGAGGGATGCGACCCGCTCCAGTGACCACGAGGAGCAGAAAACAAAGTCCTTTTTGGCATCGCTTTGACCCCAATAAGATCTCCCCAAGCTTTTGGCTCTCACAGCCTCATGCTGGGCAGTCGTGAGTGATTTGCAGGATTTGAGGGCATTTGAGATGGCGTGATGGGAGGAGAGGAGTAGAAGTGTTTTTTCTCTGTGTGCGATGAGGAAGGCTTGGGCACACCCATGAAATTAAGTTGATGGGTGGAAAAATAGTTAGGCAAAGCGAGGTGAGAAGAAGGAGGAGGCTTTGGTCCCTATAGGATTTCCATCAGACTATTGGAGATGGGGCGTGGGTAGGCAAACGGTTGAATTTGTGTTTTTATGCATGTGCCTCCACGACCATCTCTGGAGGATCCAGCATGTCTGGACCATCAAGACACAGACAGCTCCAGCCTTGGCATGGACAAGTGTCTCCTTGCAGCTAAAGGGTGTCACAGAAGTCTCGCAAGCCTGGTGGGGATTGGTGCTGCTCTCCCATCCTTGGCTTGAACCACCTCAATGGGTTTGGGCTAAGTCTCAGGTGCCAAGGGGAATGGGATGGTGGTGTGAGCCCGTGCTGCCATGTGCCCCCCGTGCAATGCAGGCAGCATCCTTTGGCAGCTGCCAGCGTCCTCATCCATGGAAGTCCTTTGCTTTGGTGGATATGAGTCAGAGCCCAAGGCAACAGAGGTGTTTTTGTCTTAATTCATTATTGCAGCACACCTGTGTGCTAGGCAGAGAGGGGACACGCACACAAACAAGGCTTATGCAACTTTGGGAGTTGGACTGGATGATCCTTATGGGCCCCTTCCAAGTTGAGATATTCTGTGATTCTATGATTAACTTTCCTGTGGCCATGGACGGGGCTGTTAGAGCTGAAACTGGAGCGTGCGCATCCTGGTGCCCAGTCCCTTCCATCCACCACCTCCTCCCCTCTTTATCCGATGGGTCACGAGGCAGCGCCTGTCCCTGACAGAGCATCTTGCAGCTGGGGTGAATCGGCAGAGAATTGAACATTTCCACTTTGTACCCACCTGGGAGATCCCTGCACCGAGGAGGAAGGTGCTGGACCCTGGAGAGCTGCGCAGGGGCAGGGCTGGTGCTGGGGGTCGGCTCAGGGCACCCGAGTCCCAACTCCCAGCTCTGCTGCATTGAGTGCCTGTCCTGCTGGGTGGCATTACCACCGTTTGCACAGAGGTGCTGCTGTTTGGGAGCAGCCATGCCCTTTCCCCCAGGCCATCGAAGTTCAAGCAGCTGGATGCACATGCCAGATGAGTTCAGCCAAAGTGTTGCAACAGGGTTTTAATATTAAAGTCTCTTGTGCCCTACGCTGAAAGCCGTAGGCAGGCAAAACTCTTGTATCTACCATCTCCCACTTACATTAGCACCTAAAGTACGACGGATTTAGGGCTGTTTTGCATTGCATCTGTTTTCTAAAGAAAAGCTGGCTAATCTAGAGGCTGCCTCGGCAGTGCAGGGTGTCAGGGGAGGACTCTTGTCTTGCCTTGTCATGTCTGCAGATGCCAACGTGGTCCTGGCACCAGCTCAACAGGAACATGATGGGTGGCCCCACGCTGTGCCTGCAGGTCCCTCGCTGAGAGTGGGAGCGATGCTGTGTCTGGGCTGGGAAGGGACATTATCTGGAAAAGCTGTTTGTTGTCACCTCCCCGTTTCCTCTGAACTGGTATAGCATCAGAAGGGAGCATGTGGCTGCTCGTTTTTGGTCTGTGAGCGTGAAAATAGGTGCTGAAGGCCCCGTTTCCTCTCTCATGTTGGTATTCCTGCAAGCAAACACTGGAGCGGGGTGCAGGGAACACGTCGGGGCAGAGTCCAGTTGGGAAGTGAAGTCTAAGGTCCTGGCAATGCAAGGTCCAAGCTGGTGTTGGAGCCTATGAAACAGCTCAGTGAGGTGGCAGCAACTTCTGTGGGACACAAAAGATCATCCGAAACCATCATACCCTCTCCCGTGCAGCCGTGTTGTATTACCCCCTCCATCGGATGGCCCGTCTTCATCTCCAAACTGGCATTGGGTGTTGGTGTCCCACAAAACCTGCTGGAAGGTTGCTCCGGCACGGGATTACCGCAGTGCTCCCTGCAAGCTCCTACGGACTAGAGCTGCAGGGGAGCTCGGTTGGTTTGGTGGGGGATTACAGGAGGGTACAGAGTTGGCCAAAAGCTGTATCAGCTCCCAGCCCCCTTTCCAGAGCCCCTGCAGCCCATGTCTTAGCACAGGATCTCATGTCTAATCTCTATCAAAGTGTCTCTTCCGCTTCACGCTCAGGAGGTCTTAACTCTTCTAAAATTTAGAGATGCGCTCTTATCAGTGACAGACTCTCGTAACCAAAACGTGCAGACAGATAAGAAGAAATTGCGTCCCTCTGGTTTCTGTATTGACACAAATAAACACAGCAGCCTGCAGCCCTTTTGCAGGATGTGTTAAGAGGAAAATGGGCAGAGTAAGAGAGATTAGCCTGAATCAGGAAATTACCTTCAAAATTGAATTACTGAAATACAGAGCTTATTGAAAGGCAGGCAAATAGGTTCTGATATTTGCACAGTTTGGTGACATTTCTGTATGTTTCTGCACTGTGGGATCCAGAGATTAGTCTGCTGGAGTCCTTATTGCAAAGCTTTGTGCTTCGCCTCCTTCCAGCGTTTTGTTCTTGTGCCATTCAGAGCTTTGCCACCACACTGTCTCCTGCTGGAGGCCAATCTTGAGGCAGGCACGAAGGACTGACCTTGTGATGTTCCCTTGCAGCAAAGCTGAAGATCTTTGTCTCCAGCGTGTTTGTGCCTCGGCAGAGCTGACCTATGTCAGCTGCCGCGAGTTGAAAACGCAGCTCGCTCTTGCAGCGGAGACAGGTCCTGAGACGCAAATAACCCTGGCGTGATCCGAGCAGGCGTTGCACAACCTCTGCCGCACCATTCACTCGGCGCACCTCCGTCGCTCCTTGCAAAAGCCCTGCTATTTTGGTTTGGGGCCTCTCCTGCGCTGGGTTTATTACAGGTTGCAGGATTGAGTCAGAGGAGCGAGCTGAGCCCTGTGACAAAGAAAGCCCCGGGGCAGCCGCCGGTGCAGCTGGGTGCTGCGGCACAGCTGCCGACGGGGCAGGACAGCGAATTACATTTTCAGCGTTGTAATGTGGGTGCTAACGGTATCGGCAAGTAGTTTGGGATTGGCTGGTACATGGTTACGGGGTGAGCTGTGCCCAGGTCGTGGCATGCCATGCTCTTATCATCTTCAGGAGCCTTGGGAATTAAAATGGAAGATGCACGCAGCATCATCTGCTCAGGCCCTGTGCCAGCGGTTCAGGGTTTCCTACTGTACAGGTTTCCAGATGTTGGTTTTCCAGATGCAGATGCAGGGTTTTTCTGTCTCCATATTTTCATCGCTCAGACTGACTTTGAGAAAAGAAAGTATCCGCCTCTGGGCTGTGGCTCTGGGGTCATCTCCTCTTTGCCAAAGCAAATTTGGTTGCACTTGGGGCGACGTGCTGGCTGCGTTTAAGTCTCGGGGGGGTTCTTTAGGAGCAGGTTCCCCCTGCTCAGTGCGGTGTGTCTCAGCCATCGGTCAGAGCCAGAAAGGAGAGGCAGAGGGGAAGAGCAAGGAGAAGTGACTCAAGCACTTCATTTAGCCTGCTGGCATTTCCAGGCTTGGTAGGAAATGAGATTTACTTATTTATTTATTCTTGGAGAAAAGCACCCAAGAGGAGGAGTGGAGGACTAGGACTTCAGAGGCAATTAGAGCTGTCCCGTGGTATCTCTGCGCCTGGCGCGGTGTTTCAGGCGTATCCTGATTCCGGTACGCATTGGCAAAATCCATCATAGTCATAAAAGTGCTTTTCCGGCTTCCTGTCCCGAAATGCGGTTCCCGGGGCAGGGAAGCTTCAGTTCTCGAGACATAAAGGCGTTGCAGCGTGGACAGGTCGTGGCATGCCATGCTCTTATCATCTTCAGGAGCCTTGGGAATTAAAATGGATGTGTGATGCTGTCAGAGCTGGATGTGCCAATGGCCACCAAATGAGTCGGCATCTTTGTGGCACCAAAGTGAGAGGAAGAAAGCCTGGAGCTGGGAGACGTCTCAGCCCCACGACTGCGGCAGGCTCAGCTCCCTTCTCCTGAGCAGCCCTGAAATGAGTTGTTAAGGAAACAGATTTCAAGTTTGCTGTTTCCAAGGAGTTATTGCAAACAACCGCGAGGGAAGCCACAGATAAAGGACGTGCAGGAAACGTCGCTGTCCTGCGCAGAGGACATACCATGATCCTCGCTGGAGCGTCTCCATTTGCCTCCGACGGACCCAGTTGCTCATGGCGGTGATGGAGGAGCAGTGGCACTTGGCCACTCTTATTGACAGGGCTAAGGAGAGAGCAGTTGAATTATATTTCAAGGAGGCAAATAAAGCACAATATCCGCTTCATCTCTTCCCTTGGCCTTTGGTTGAAACTTCAGCAGGTTTTAAGAATCTCTTGCACATTAAATACTTTTTCTGTGGCTTAATGAGGGGTTGGAAAACACATTTTGAGGCCCACTTCCACATCATTGGTGTTTATATGAACATCTAGCTTTTGGTTTTCTCCAGAAACTAGGGCTTGGCTAAAGCTCTGCATTTACAAACTGGGTGGTGGGCACGGCTCGGATGCTCGCCTGCCCTGTCCCTGGCACCCTGCTTCGAGCATCGCACAATGTGGTTTTATGCAGCTTTACCAAAGGGTTACCAAGACAGGTAACCCACCAGTGAAGGCAGAAGCAGTGAGAGAACTTCCCTCGTGCCTCCCTACCCCAGCCACCAAACCGCTGTCAGCGACACCAGCCTCCCAATCACCTGCAGATTTGTCCCGAAGACATTTACATCAAAAAGGCATGGTCTGATCCTGTACTTTGGCTGCCTGTATGGCAAAATGCAAAGGCTTTCACGCAGCCAAAGCCCGCGGAGGAAGGCAGTGGTGATGCAGGTGGTGACGGCTGTGGAGATGCCACAGCAACCCATGGGAAGGCAAGTGGGGCTGCCTCTGGGAAGTGGCCACCCAAGAAGATACATTTGTACTACTAAAACCACCAGAAGTGGCTGGTTCATGAATTTACACCCATTTCTGTTTGTTCTTTTTGACTGAGGACTTGATTTCCATTTCAGCTGGAACGGAGCCAGCTTGTAAAAACGAGTCCAGGTACAGCTCTGGCAGCATGGCTTCTCCCTCAGACCCACTCATTTAAAATATACTTTGTTATCTACGTGTATTTTAATTTTTAAGGGCAACTATTTGGCAGGGAATCCCAGGCGTCTTTGCTCGATGACTGTTGTTTAGTCTAGAGGCGGTGAGTGTTTGACTGCGGGGACGCCAGGAATGCTCCCGGCCTTCCCGCTCCTCTTACGCTTGGCTGGGGCATCCCCACTGTGGGATTCCTTGGTGGAGAGACCCGGGCAGAATTAAAGGCTTTTCACCTTGAGAACTGATGAGCGGTGACAAGCTGTTGCTGGGGCAGATGACTGAGGACCAAAGGAGATGGGCAAGTCCATCACCAGCCCTTGAGCTCTCATGTGTGCCAAGATGGTTTTGTATCAGCTCTAACCACTATGTGTGCCTTAACCTTTAATAATTTGCAAGCATAGATAATGAACCTGTGAGATGATCTTTAATACTTGTTTAAAAAATATTTTTTTCCCCCTCTTTGGTCATCCTGTGTGAGACTGATGTTAACCTGATGACCCTGCTCTGCCCCGGGTGCCATAAGCAGCTTTAAGATATCTTAGTGTTCATGTGCCTGTGTCCAGGCGTGTTAATGGGCCAGGTTCTCAGAGGTTTGGGTATCTCCACCTGGCCTGCAAGGCTTGAACTTCTCTTTGACAGGATCAAATCTACCATTGCTTGCTGAAATAGGGGCTGGAACTCGGCTATGGGTGAGAGATGCCCTTCGCAGTTGAAGACCAAGTCTTTGCATGAAGAGCTGTCTCCTGCTGGGCATTTCCAGGGTATCTGGGACAAAAAAAAGTTAATCTTAATTTCTTGGTTTTGCAAGAACCATCTCAATTTGGGGTTTTGCACCTAGGCCATGTACCATGTGGTACAGGGCTCAGTCTTGCAGAGCCCACGAGATGCCAAGGTCACTCCTGTTCCATGGAAACACCAAGCATTTCCATTTTGCCCTCATTTTAGAGGTGGGGGTTTTGCTTACACAGTTGAGTACAGCTGGTAGGGGGAAAGCAGGTCATTTGGCTTTCAAAACCTTTCGAGAAATCAGACAAAAAATCCTTAGGAAAGACAGGAATGGTAAATGAGCCACTTTTATCTCTTAAAAAAGTGGGAGAAAGAGGCATTTCCCACCTGTGAAATTTTACCAGCAAATTATATGTTAAAGAGTGTTATTTGAAAGAAAGTGTTGCTACATGGCTATTGAACACAGCTTTAATAATAAATTGTGGTGAAGACAGAACTGGTTAATATCCTTTGAAGGAAATAGGAGCTTTTTGTGGCAAGGAACCATTTACTTTGGATTGTATCATAAAAAGTTTTTGACTGCGATGAAAAGTCTGGAGACTGGGGAATGGGATTTTCCTTCAGAAGTAAAAGTTTATTTTCTGTTACAGGGTATGTGGGTAGTGAATTCCTCTGTCTTCCCTTTCTTTATTATTCTCTGTTATGCTTCCTACCCTTTTGCTGTGAAACTTTGAAGTTTCCTTTTTCAATATTGATATTTAACGCTGCCCTAATTGAAAGGGGCTAGCAACATTAATCTCTCGGTACGCTCTGCCAGTGCTGGTGGGAAGAGGTTAACGAGCCCATTGGAAGTTGTATTTTCCTCCCCTCCCTCAGGAATTGGGTTTAAGACCTTCACAGGGAAGTATTTAATGTGTTTTCATTAAGTCAGGTTTTCATTTTCCCGTTACAATTTTGCTTTCAGACCTCATTTCATTCTCAGCGTTGACTTTCTTGGGCTGGTCTAGCCCATGCCCGTGCAGAAGGCACGCAGGGTGAGTAGCTGGGCGCAGAAGGTTGCGGTAACGTTGCAGCTACTTGCGTTGCTGCTGTCCTGATCGGTGCGCTTGCCGAGAAAGCAGAGAGGTTTTTTTTCAAGATGGCAACTTCTCTAGCACCAGTCAGTTCAATATTTACTGTGGGTAATTGTGTTAAAAGAAAGTAGATTTAAGCTTGTGCTTAACGTTATGGATACCCTGGATGTTTTGCTGAATCAAAACTCGGTTCTGGAGATGTCTCTCAGCACCGCTCCAAACCAGTCTGTTTTTTTCCCCTCAATTACTCTTAAAACTTGGCTTTTGAGTCAAGTGCTTGTGGAAGTCTCCGTGTGGAAAATTGCAGGGAGAGCTCTCAAATGAGCTTTAGCTTGAAGGCTCAGAGACCAGAAAGCCACCAGTGGTTGTTTACACAGAAAACTCATGACTCTTTGGATGCTGGGGAGCAGATGTACGATCCCATCTGTTGATCAACAAGGACTGCGAACCCTTCTGCAGAAGGAGCCACGTTTAGACTTTATGCTTTGCATGATGGCTAATCGGGGCTTTCCTTACTGCAAATCCCAAGGAGCTGCCGTGAACCCCCTTGCACTGATGCTCAGGCCCTGGCTGGTTTGTGCCTCTGGATTGAGCCTCGTGCTGTTGTTTTGGTGTCTGAGACACCTGGGGCTTCTGCACAGCTTGAACGTGGATGTCTGGTGTATGCCATGGGTTGCTTTTGTGCTTTAGCCTGCCTCTGAGTTGGGGACTTCTTTGTTTTGTCACCTGTTTTTATCAGATTTGCAATCTCCAAAAGCTCATTTTCTCCGTCAGATAGGGCTGAAATTGGCCAGTGGATTTAAACTTGCCACAAGGGACACAGACTGTCAAATACACACATGCGGTGATTTTCTTCAGGAAACAAAGCTAAAAATAATACCGGTTCATAAAAGCACTATGGAAAATACTGGTTTTCTGGTGGATGGAACAGGTAACATCCAATTTTGTATGTTATTAAGCTGCCTCCACATTTTGAGCTCCCGTACAGATGACTTTCTCTGCAAACTGCAATTTAATACAGCATCGTCTTTCAAAGCTGATGTCTGCTATGATAAACTGGGGGATTTTATTTTGACAGCGAGATACTTGCTTGGCAGTTGTTGTTGAAGAGAACTGATCTTGGGACTTTCAGTTATTTTTCTTCTTAAAAAAAAAGCCCTCTAAGTGTCAGTGTTTGCCTTTGGGGAGAAACTCCTTCAAGCATGTGTGACCTGGACCCTTGTTTTTTGGAGCAGCTGCAGAGCCTCAGCTGAGCTTCCCCCACATGCAGCTGGGAGCCGAGGAGCTGGGGCGCGGGACAAGGGGGGTACCCCGGTTCCCGCACCCCGCTGCAGCCTCTGGGGTGGCAGCCACGGCTCTGCAGAGCGGTGCTGACCGCTGCTCCGTGCTTCTGGTTTTAAGGCAGCGTCATGTTCAGGATTGCTAATGGTTCCTGCAAGATGCTTGCAGACACTGGCCCCAGAAGGCTCGGGGAGACAAGCATTTTGCATGTTGTAACAAAAGGAGCTCAGAAACTTTGCCTGATTGTGTTGAGAGGCATGAAATTGCCTGATGGCAGCCCAAGACTTTCATTAAATAACCATGCGGTGAGCCGCGGTGCGGAGGTAACCGCTTTCCCCCTCCACGCCGTGAGCTAATCCTGCAGGAGCTGTTGGTGCTGCAGGTGCGAGTCCTGGCCATGGCAATTCCCGTTTGCAATCCCTTTTCCTGGTGCTGTCGTGAAATCCGTGTTTTATTCTTGCTACTGTTGTTGCTTTCTTCTTTCTTGAAAAGAAAACCCCAAAGAACGTTAGACTGTGTCTGTGTCTTGGCAACTAGAATACGCGAACAGATTGTGCTTCAAAAAAATGGCAAAGTTTCAAAATATTGTATTCTGTGAAGAAGAGACAAGGAAAATAAACTCCCCGAAGTGCAGATTTTATTTCACCAGAAGGCGGAAGGCTTTTAATACTTATTTGGGTTTGGCATTTTGCTACCTAGTTCTGCTGACACCACTTGTGAACCGTGATAAGATTAAATGCTGTACAACCTGTTTGGGTTCACGTTCAAATTAGGTTAACTTCCAGTAGGTTCGTTTTTACTCTCCCAGAGCTGCCTGAGAGCAGGTTCCTGAGGTTCAGGTACAGCACATGGGATCATGCAAGCAAATCCACGAAGGAAAAAAAGGAAAAAAAGGAAAGAACAGAGCAAATTTGTACTTGCTTCTCTTTTGATTTTGGTGGTTGTGTGGACATCATTGCAGCAGTGTGGATGGGTGGTCAATGTGTAGAAGTATGCCAAGAGACGGATGGTGAGTGTTAATAGGGAGAGTTCAGCTCTAGAGCTAAAGAGGCAGTTCCTGCCAAGTCGACGAATTTCTGTGTCTTGATTCCCACGTGCAAGATAAGGATGAAGATACTGCTTTTCTTGTGCCCATGGTTGTCTTGTTTGCTTCAACTGCGAGAGGATGCAGGCAGGTTTTTGGAGGCAGGGAGGTCACTGGGATGGCAGACTTAGGAATTGCCAGAGAAACAGGGGTTTTGTTTGCCTGCACCGCAAGACCTGTATTTTTGAGATTCCTTTTTTAGCTAGAACATGACAACGTCAAGAACACCGTTAGCCGTTTAGCGTCCTGTTGGATCCGATGTGCACTTGGCGCAGCTTGGGCAAGAAATGGTATCTAGAGCATCTCGCACAGCAGGGCTTGCTTCTCAGATGTGCCTTGTAGAGACCTTTGTAGTACAACCAAGAAAACCAGAAGGAAAAGGGTCAAAGAACAGCTCTGCTAACTGTAGAAATTCCTCCACTTGTTTTTACAGTGATTTTTACTTCCTTACAGGCCAGCTTTTACCTCTTGGGAAAACTGAGAGCTATTCTTCATGCTTCTGAGTGACCTTGCTTGTTTTATTTTGCCTTTTCTGTGCTCAACTGGAAGCTCCTTGGAGCAGAGAATTGGCTTTCCCCCCCCCCCCTTTTGTAAATTTGCAGCTCTGTAGATTTCTAATAACAATAGTGAGTGTCCACAGTGGTTTCCAATAAATGCTTTTCCCACGAGGTGTCAGCTGGGTTGTTGCAGCCTGTCCCATCCTGGAATGACTCTTTGCCAAAAGGAGCGAGCACGATCCTGTCTTTTGGAGCAGACAAGGGAAAAAAAAAGAAAAAGATTAAAAAAAAAAAAAAAGATTGGCAATCTGAGTTGTCTAATTGCTTCAAAAAGGTCATTTTCAGTTCTGGGTGCCTGCACTTCGATCCAGCACCCCTCCAGCACTGGGATGCACAGACATCTATTGACATGAGTTTGTGTCAAGAGGAAAACCAAACTCAAACATATATAGGTAAAGTTTGAAAGAGAGTGTTGGGAATAGAGAGTAAAACTCATGCTTAAAAGAAAGACAGTAATTGATATAAATTGTTAGGTTAAAAATGTCTAACGCCTAAATTAGATGCTTGTGCCGGTTTTGGGGACCAGGGATTTTATTACACAGCCAAACAGCCAGATGCTTACCTTGGGGTTTTGGTGACATGACTTATGTTTTCAGGTTATTTTATCCATGAATTCAAAACCCTGTGCTGCAGTGTGGCTGTATATGTTTAGTCATAAAAAGGTTCTTGTATTTCTCTAGTCTGCCTGGCTCTTGTGTCTGCCGGCTTGGACCCCCTTTACAGGAGAGCCTGCATTTGAACTACTTCAGAGCTTGAGCTTCATCCAGCTCAGAAAAGCTTGGCTGGTCAGTGTGAACAGAAACAAATGGCTTTGAAGCCTGCAAACTTAATTCTGCTTTATTTTTGCTGGGTTTGCACAACTTTAATGACCAAGAGGTGAAACATCCATTTAAACAAGAATCAGGATCTGGTTCTGGACTTTCAGATTCAATTTAAAAAGGATTTTTTAATCCTGCCAGGGTTTGCAGTTGTGTATCTGGAATGGTTTAAAATCTAAGAAACATTTTAAGGGATCCTACGTGGGTAGGGCTGACGAAGGAGAAATACCTTTCACTTTGCATTTTCACATGGCCTGCCTTTGCCAGAGCTCTTGCCTGCTTTCTGTACCAAGTTGGCAGCCAGACCTTGCAGGTCTAAATGAAGCGTTACTGAACAAAGGCACTTTATGTTTTGAACTCTGTGCCCTGAGTCTACACCACCAGCTTGGCCGGGCATTTATGTTAAATAAGGTCAACAAATATAGACAAGCTGTGTTTTGCAAATTAAAACAAAACAACAAAAAAAGCCTTTCTTTAATTCTGCCTCTTTCTTGTTTCACAGGCAAGAAGAGAAACCCTGGGCTGAAAATTCCTAAAGAAGCATTTGAGCAACCACAGACAAGCTCCACGTAAGTCTGCAAACACTAAGGCAGAATAAAAAGAAAACCACGAACGCCAGCTGCCTTCCAGCCTTTGCGAGCGCCTGCGCTGCCACGGCCAGGGGCCGGCGGCCGGTCACGGCCAGCACCCGGGGCTCGTGCTTGCAGGTCTGGGATGACGGGGACCCTTCACGAGGAACGGGCAAAACGCCTAGGTTAATTTTGGCACCATTAGGGAGGATAATAACTTAACAGCTTTGTATTTTTCTTGTAGCCCCAGGTACAACCAGGGGGTCTCAGCCTTTACCCATCACTGCCCGTGGTACATGTCTCATGTGCTGCTTAATGATGTGCCCAGGAAAAGGAAAAAACAGAACGGGCACACGATTTTAACCGATGTGGCACTTCTGCCACCCAGTTTGAGTAATATGCATTTGGTCAAGGCATAAAAATGCATCCCCTTCCCTACATACTCAGCCTTGCAAAAGAAAACCCTGTGTTTTTAAGGCAATTTGTGCAACTCCAGCCTGCTTGGCTTTCTTTGTTTCCTTGAGGATTGACTTTTATTAGCCTGTTAACCCGTGCTGTAGGACTTAGGTAATAATTTACAGCGGTTTTAGACCTTTATGCCCGTTTAATCCATTTTTCATACAGGCTGGCAGAGATTTGGTGCTTGCCACCTGCCTTGCCTTTCACAATGAATTTCTCTGGGTTCTTGCATGGGGAAGTTGGGTGTGAGAAATGCCAACTCCAGCAGCTTCCTTCCCGACCCTTTTTTGGGGTGACTTTGTGGATCTTGGCTGTGTCTGTTGATCCTGCAAAGCTAGGAGACTGGTTAGGCTGCTCAGGGCTGCGAGGGCTGCTGGCCTGAAGGTGCGAGGGGATGGCCTGGGGGACCATGAGGGTTGTGTTTGCTCATTGAGGGAAAATTGATCTTTGTGAGGACCATTTCACATCTTTTCCCTTTTCTGTCCTTGCAGGCCACCCAGAGATCTAGACTCCAAAGCCTGCATCTCTATTGGCGAGGAGGTAAGACTAGGAGTTACGGTGAGAAGAAGACTTCTGGGGACAGGTGACCATCCTGGGCTGGCTGCTGCGGTGCTGGCTGCTTGTCCAGGCGGGCTGCTCGTGGGATTGCTTAACTTCAGCCCACAAAAAAAAGGCACCAGCTATTAAAAAAAAAAAATGTAGCCCATTTTGCTTGAAATGGAAGGCAGTTGCTGGATGAATAAAAGCTAAGAAGAGCCAGCCTGGGAGCTTGTGTGAGCCCTGACAGCCACCTCCAGCCACAGAGAGCCGACTAGCGTCTGGTGTTTGTGCTTCTCCAGCAAGGGCTGTCTGCGTGGGACCCATGGCCCCATGGCCAGCTGCAGTGTGATGCACTGGTTGTCACCGCTCTGATGAACATGTCCCCAGATGCTCACCCATTGCATCCCGTGACACCTGGGTCCCCTTCATGTTTCCCACCTTGGAAATTCCTTCCTTGCCTCAATAAGGGGTAGCTAATCCCCTGGAAACAGCGATTATAAAACAAGGGGATTGCTAACAGCAGATTTTACTCTCCTTTGCAGTTCCTTTGCTGATTTAAAGCCTTCATCCAAAGTATTTCCCTTCGCTAATATTGAAGGCCATCTCATCAGGAGTCTAACTCAGGGTAGATCTTCCTGTCCTGGAAGCAAATCCTTCTGACAGCATGGAAACCAGTCCACCTGATGTTCTAA
Source organism: Balaeniceps rex (assembly GCA_013401315.1). Taxonomy (NCBI): domain Eukaryota; kingdom Metazoa; phylum Chordata; class Aves; order Pelecaniformes; family Balaenicipitidae; genus Balaeniceps; species Balaeniceps rex. The sequence goes on along the minus strand of VYZW01040885.1, from coordinate 547,478 downwards.
AAAATAGCAGGGAAAAAACAAAACCGAGGACAGCTATTTTGATAGGAGAAAATGGCACAGCAGCATTCATAAAAGCACTTTAAGGCTGGGCAATAAATTTATTAGCTGCAAAAGATAGGCCTTGGTGTCAGCGAGTTAATTTATGAAGTGAAAGGCTGATCCAGTTGTGTTTTATAATGTCTATCTTCGGATGCTTTTCTTTCATTTTGGATTTTGTATTTTCCCTGGCATGGAGCAGTGGCTGAAAGGTGGAAAGAGTGTGAGATGCCTCTGGAGCAAAATGGTGCAGCACCGAGGCAGAGAAAATGCCTGCTGCTACAGCAAGCGCCCGCTCCAAGAAAATCATTTCTCCCCTGCAGTCCCAGGGATGAGGAAAAGCTCAAGCGCTCCAAAAAGGCTCCATGCACGGAGGCAGAGAGCCCATGTTGGACAGTGCAAAGAGAAACGCGCTTGTAAAACCCAGAGCTCAGTCTTTTTTACAGACGCAGATATGTGGTTATCTCGGCGGGGCTGACATGCCACGGCTTGCGTTTCCCGTAGCTCTGTTACCTATTTGTCCAGGCAAGTTCCTTTAGGATGTGCTCCCTCTTCCACCAGCCTTTCTACACTCACCCCCGATCCCTAGGGAAAGCCACTTTCCCTCCTCTCCCTTTAAACTTTGCTGCTAAATTTAAGAGTGGCCTTGAGAGAGTCAAAGTGCTTTTTTGGAGAGGGTCTTGTTGAACAGTGGGAGCAGTGTCTGGCAGTCAGAGATGCTTAAATCTCTGCCGTAACACAAAAATGTTAGTCAGGGCTCCTTTTGCAGGCGGCGTAACTGTGAGTGAATGACCGGGAGCCCGAGCGCACAGTAACGCAGTGTATGGGCCCTGCACGCCGTGGCATCCCCAGCCAGCACATTTCAGGCTGCAGGTTTTTTTCTGCTGTGCCGGCAAAAAGCGGTGTGGGATTATGCACTGTGAATCAGTTCATTATAACCCGCTTCTTTCTGTAGGATGATTGACTGATGTGGTTGTGCGTTCAGCAAACAGAATGGCTGGTTTTAGTAGCAAAGGCATATTTTAAACTTCCAAAAATAATAATAAGCAAAAAATAGAGCTGCTGCACAATATCGTGGCAGAAAGGAGAAGGGCAGGTTAGAATGCAGGGCTCCAAACAAAGTCATCCTTTGTGTAAGGCCAGGAGAAAGAGATCTTGAATGCTAAACAAAATAAATCCTCCGCAGTTTAAAAGTGGGGTACACTCAGTTGGTATTTGGCCCATCTACGGGTCTGGAGAAATAAGCTTTTACAGGCCTTGAAAGAACCTGGAGATATTTCCACGATTGTTTGTGGGAGGAGGATGGAAGGAAAAAAAAAAAGACTGAAGGTGATTCCCAGGGGAGAAGCTGCTGCGGCATTTTCCATCCCAGCCCTTAGAGGATGGAGAAGCTGAAAGTGCTGGCAGCTAAAGGTGGGCTGGGAGGGGCACTTGGGTGCAGGTAGCTGGGGAGACATCATCCCACTGAAGGAGCGGTCCTTCCTGCGCCCACCCTGCTCAGGACGCTCGTCGGCACAGGCTCCCTGCTCACGCCATTAGGAGGCGCGTCCTCTTCAGAGCTCTGCTAATTACTGCACAGTAGTTAATCCTCCTGACAGCCCCTGAGGACCGTGGTTTTGTTTCTAGCCTCATGGACACAGATAGGGAAGGGGATGCACAGGGGTGAATTTATGTGCCAAGCAGGGCTAGATTTTAGGGGCATTTTGCTCCTTACATAGCACATACTCACAGCGGCCACCTTCGCGCTGATGGTTTTTTTCCCCCGCAGAACTTTGAGGTGAAAGCTGATGACCTGGAGCCCATCTCCGAGCTGGGACGAGGTGCGTACGGGGTGGTGGAGAAGATGCGACACATGCCTAGCGGGCAGATCATGGCAGTGAAGGTAGAGTGAGCCTCCTGAGGTGCTTTCTGTCTGTGTCGTTGTGTGTGGACACCCTCTGCGCTCTCGTTTGTGCACATGTCTAATCTCCCGTGTTCTGACGCATGCCTTTACTGAGATTTACTTCTTTCCTTATGAAATCCTCTTTTCTACACAGGGGCAAAGAGTGCCAAGGGAGATTTGAGCCATTTAACCAAACAAAGGGGTGTCTTTTAAAAGTATGATGCTCAACGTGTTTCCGGCATTGTAGTGCATACAAACATATTGTTCACCTTTGTCTACAATATTCCTGGTTTTGCTAGGATTTTACAAGCTATTTGCCATCATTTTTTAAATATGCCTATTTTTTTCTAATGTAGATATGCCCTCAGATTCAGGGCTCTGCACACTAATTGTAGTTGTAAAGAAGAGTGTACTGTGAAATTTAATTACATAAGATAATTTTCTTCAGCTGGGACATTTTTAATCTCTTTGGAACAGGAAATTTTTGTTGGGATTTTCACGTTTTGTCTGCTACAGTGCGATCTTGATTCATGACAGGCTCGTAGATGCTGTTATGAAAAGTTTTCATAACAATAGTTTAGGCTCATAAGCTTGCAGCTTAGGGAAACAGTCATGGGAAAATTTGTATTTTGGGAAGGACCAATTCTTGCTTGGCTGAATTTTAGCTCAAGTTTCCTTTCAGAATAAGAAAAAAGAAAAAAAAAAAGATGCAGAGCTGGAAGCTATGAGCAAACTGAAGGAAAATTCGTAGCTCCTCAGTTGTGGATAGACTTTGCTGTGGATGCTGGGATGTGTCTCAGGGCCTCTGTGCTCTGCATTTGGTCTTCTTGTTTGCTTTGGTGTTCACCAAACTGCAGAAGACCTCTCTGAGTGTGATGGAACATCTGAGGAGGGTACGGCAGGCACAGTCAGGCTATTACTTGCATCTGCGATGCTGAACAGTTTAATTCTATCACATTGCTGACCTTGAGTGGCTTTGGCCAAGGAGCCTGGAATATGTGTGTGACCTGTGTTGGGCTGTGTCATGCCCCTTTGTGGTGCTTCCCAGCTGAGGGTCTCCAGGTATTTCACATAAGTGACACCTCTTCCCTGGGAGACTGGGAAATGTCCATTTTCCAAAGCCACAGGGAGCACACGGGCTCTGGCTGCAGGGCTGGAGCCCTCTCTTGTGACCAAAGTCTGCTGAGGTAAATAGGTGTCCACTGCAGCTCCAAAAGTCACAGGTTTCCCCCAGCCTAGAATTTGATTTCCTGCTCCTTTCTCTTCTCCCAAGCCACAGTGACTTTTGGCTGTTGCAAAAAGAGTGGCATCGGCAGGGAAGAGCAAAATCACCTGCAGTTTGGGCTGAGGTGAGAAGACCCCTTCAGCCAGCATTGCCCTCTGTTGCGCTGGGGTGCTCCTACCGTGGGTGCTGTGCTTGTGAGGTGTCTATGACAAAGAGATATGATAAAAGGGTAACACAAAGAGGTGTGATAAAAGGGTCAAGGCGCGATGTCAAGGCACTGTGGCCAGCATGGGTATGGCTGTGGCGAGTCCCCAGCAGCAGCAGCAGCGTGGTACAGAGGTGCTGATAGCCAACGCTAAAATGCTTTGTCTTCCAGCGGATCCGAGCCACAGTGAACAGTCAGGAGCAGAAGAGGTTATTGATGGATCTGGATATCTCCATGAGGACGGTAGATTGCCCCTTCACTGTCACCTTTTACGGGGCACTTTTCCGAGAGGTATGGCATCCTGGAGATCAGCTGCGCTGCCCCTGGGAGACTGGATCCTCTCCCAGGCTCTGAATTCCCACGCCTAGACTCCCTCCAAGTGCCAGGGGTTTAATCTCCATCTACACATGGAGACTTGGTACAATATGGATTTGCTCAATCCCAGCCTAAGGATCTGTCACATACAGTTACTTCTTGGCGAGCGAGGAGAGATGTGGTCCCACGTGAGGAGGAGCCAACGGCAGCCAAGCCTCAGTGCCAGGAACGTGCCAGGCCCCTGTGCCGAGACGTTGGGGCTTGGTGGTGGGTTTGAGTGATGGGGACAGCCGACTCACAGCCTGACCCGTTAGTGTTAATATTGTCCTGGCTTGCAATGAGAAAGCCACATGGAGGAAAAATGTGGAAAGCTCTGAAGAGCAAGATTTATTGAACAGTTTTAAGCATAGCTCTGCAGAGCTGAACTTTTCCTGGCTGAGCATTTGCAGTGACCTGAGCATGTAGGGTACCTCAGTCCCGATAACTTTTAGGACTCCTAAATCACTGGGACTCTGCGAAAAGGCAGCAGAAAATATATCCTAAATAGTAGCGGACAGCACTTCATTCCAGCTGGGGAGGAGGGAGAGAGAAAGCCCAGTACAGTTTTGTTGGATGACTTTTAAAAGACAGGGAAGAGGCAAACAGGCCAGCAAAAGGCAAATGCCAAAGAAGACCTTTGTGTGTGAAAGGAAAGAAAGGGAAGATGCTTCGTTCCAGTGGGCAGATATTTGCTTTCTTTATCCTCCAGGGAGACGTGTGGATTTGCATGGAGCTGATGGATACCTCACTGGACAAGTTCTACAAACACGTCATTGACAAAGGCCTGACGATTCCTGAGGACATCTTAGGAAAAATAGCCGTCTCTGTGAGTATTAGCAGGGCGAGGAGGGAAGGGAAGGGTGTTTCTCTTCTAAACCAAGTCCTACATGACACAGTCTCCCTGCTGTATTTGCACCGGGAAGAGCATGGTGCATGGGCCAGCCCACGTGAACATTCCTAGCTGGCTTCCAGTATCTCGTCTGAGGTGATGTTATTTATAAGGCGTAAATACCCCAAAATGTGCCTGTACACGTAATTGAGAGGTGGCACAGTGTTAGACCTGGGGAAGGCTCTGCAGCTCCTTTGCCTTCTCATTAGGATCCTGGTGCCCCTGGGAGGTCTCTGGCTACCCACCATCACCTCAGGCTGCTGTGGGGGTGCAGGACTTGTGGGAGATGTCGTTCCTTCCCTCCAAGGAGGTCTGGTGAGGATGGGGCAGGAGAAGCCAGATAGCATTTCCTCCTCGTGATGGTGCTGCCAGCTGTGATTCACTCTAGATTTGTTGTTTCAGATCGTAAAAGCACTAGAACATCTACACAGTAAGCTCTCCGTGATCCACAGAGGTAAGTGCCAGGCATGCAGCTGTGACCATGCTGGTGTCTGTCTGCCCTGCACCACGCGCTCTCAGGCTCGCAAGGGCTGGCCTTGCAGGGCTCCCAAAATACCCGAGATAAAACGGGCCTTTGACAGCAAAAATATTCCCCAGCATCTCATGACTAGCAAAACCTAGTCAGAGGAAATGTCTGCTGGTTTGCTCTTTAAAAACTGCATGCTGGTCCCAGCGTTCCCCTGAGGTGGAGGAGAAGCGAGCTCTAGCCTGATTGTGGTGGCAGAGAAAGGGCTTGCATTTCCCTAATGCACAGTCTAAATCCATTGTCTGTTGCAGCACCTCTGCAAAATTAAAACAGACTTTTCCTTCTGACCTTGGTGGGCTTTGGATCAGGCTTTGCGAAGGCTTCTCCCCTAGCTCGATGGCTCCATGTTGACGTGCAGTGAGAGGCGTCTCCGTGCCAGCGTGATGCCTCACACAGTGACCTAACCATCCTCATCCCCTTCTGTGAGCTTCCCTGAGCTCTGGTGGGGCAGAATAGTTTGATACCTAAAATAGCCTCAAGTGAAGTCATAAATACCCTCCTTAAACTCTTCTGACATTTTCCCTTCTAGAGCATCTCAAAGATGCCATGAACACACTTAGAAAGAAACAAATTTGCAGTGTTGCTGCTTGACACCTTTATTTTTAAAGGGTCATTTTCAATTTGTCATGAGGAGGAAAAAGCCCCCTCTGGAGTGTGTGACTGCCAGCGAAAGGAGCATCTGAAGCAAACAGAGTTCAGCTTTAGCAAGCAGTCGCATTTTGTACATTCTGCATGTGGCTGAGGGTTGAATTTCTGCCTTCTGTATCATTTACAGTAGGTGGAAAATGCTGCTCGGCTTCTGGATTTCTGTTTACTTGTTTGCTTTCCACTGAAAATTGTCCTATTTCAGCATAGGAGCAGATGGGTGAGGATCTCAGATACCTGAAGCTTTTGATTGCAAAATGCTGATTAGAGAGCAGATGTTAACGAACTGTAAACCACCCAATTCTAATAAGCAGGACCCAAAAGCAGCTTCTGGCCTCCTTCGGGTGGTATTTCTGCTCTGCTATTTCATAGTTTATCACATGTAGACAGAGGACCTTCTTGCAGAAGACATCTCTTATTTCTGGGTGGCAGCAGGGAAAGGGTTGCTCCCTTTTGAGGATCAGTGCTGGGACAAGAGAAAACAGCCTGCGCTACCTGTGCTGCGTTGAGGTTTCTTCTGGGATTAGCCTCACAGGGAGCAATTGCCTGCTGTGCAGGAAAGCACCTCTCGTGGATATCGCTTACTAGCTGCTTTCTGTGCCTTAATTTCCCTTTCTGATGGTGATTATAACTGCCTTCATGAGCCTGATGCAAGTGTGAATGCACCAAGGATTATAAGACCGTGACAGGAAGCAGATAAATCTGGCAGTAATAAATAGACGAGAGACTGGCCTGATTTCCATAAGGTGTGGAGCACCCACATGCCTGCTGCTGTTCGCATTGCCTTCAAGCTTGGTATCCTTAAAATTAGAGGCCATTTCTGAAATCTTGATCCTAGCCTTAGTTTACTGCTCCCTCCTTCCTCTGCAACCCCTGCTGCTCTTCACCCTTTCATGCCCACCTCTGATCCTTTCCCCATGGGTTTTGCCTTTTGCTGGCACGAGACCAGATCCAGCTGGGGACTTGCCAGAGCTCCAGCCGTTTGCAGACATCCCCTGGAGATGCCTCCGGCCCCGCTGAACTGTTCCCCTGTGAGTGCTCTGATGTCCATGGCCATCCCCTGCGCGGTGGGATGCGATGGCTACATGCAGGGTTACCTCCTACCCCCAAAAATCAGAGAGGGGAGTCTACAAGTGAGGGAACACTTGCAGGACATATGACAGGCCCATGAGGCAGTCACCTGAACTTGCAGTATCTGCGGCCAGCTAGGTTTCTGGCATGCAGAAAGCGCAGGGGTTTGCACGGGCCATCTTTGGTGCCCTCTGCTGATAGAAAGCTCTTTGGCTTTTTTTGGCTTGGCACAGCCACCCATGCGTGACAGTGACTGTGGTATGTGTTCCTTCTTGCAGATGTAAAGCCCTCTAACGTGTTGATCAATACGCAGGGGCAGGTGAAAATGTGCGATTTTGGAATTAGCGGTTACCTCGTTGACTCGGTTGCTAAAACCATGGATGCAGGATGCAAACCCTACATGGCTGTAAGTTGAGCCGCAGAGAAGCTGCATGTGAAAGGTGCTGTGGGACGGCCAGAGGAACATGAGCCTGGGCATCGGGTCATCCTAAAGGGGGAAGGATCAGCCTCTGGCATGTGTCCTGGGGACACGTTTTGGAAGATGTATCCCTGAAGTTACTTGTAGAGGGGCAGAGAGGGGGAGACAGATCTCATGGGTCCGATCAGATCTCCTGGGCACAGCTTCCTGCTGCCTTATCACCTCCCTGTGACCTTGAGGAAGGCTCTGTAGTTACTCTGTGTTGCATTTTTGCTGTTTGCCCTGTGGGGGCAATAGTACTTTCCATCCGGGAGAAAAAACAGTCCCCAGGGACTGGATCCCTCAGACTCCTCCCAGGAGCTGCTGTTCAGGATTCACTCTCTGTGGAGCACTTGCACAGGGTGAAAATGGTGCTGGAGAATTGAGGCTTGTCACCCTCTACGTGCCAGATGTGCCGGGTCAGCTCCACCACCCCATCCCTGGTGCAGGTACCATCTCCTTCTGGTGACCCATTTCACTGCTTGCCCATTACTGGCAAGCATGTGGGACCAGATCTGGCCCCATGACAACCAAGGGAGCAAGCTGGTGGCATGGGCTAAGTGGTCCTGGCCTGCCACCATGGAAGACTCATCTGAGGTCAGTGAGCCCTGGGTGCGGGCATCGCACTGGGGCCATCCCTGTTCCTCAACCGCCTTTGTCTCTGTTCACAGCCTGAAAGAATTAACCCGGAGCTGAACCAGAAGGGGTACAGCGTCAAATCTGATATCTGGAGCCTGGGGATCACAATGGTAGGGTGGCCTGGGGCCTTGCAGCCATGCCAGGAGGGTTGAGTGTTGCTCGTGGATTCATTTTCCTCCCCATAGACCCCCTGACACTGGTGGCACTGGTTTCCTGGGAAGGTGGCAGGGTGGGAATGGGAATACAGCTCGGGGGGTACCAGGGAGCATGCTGCAGGGTTGAAGGGAAGGAGGATGGAGCTGCTTTGTCAGCTCCTTGCTGTCTTCGGACACATTGGTGGGGTGCCACCCTGGTGGGGACGACCCCGCTGCGGTGGCCGCGGACTGCCGGGAGATGGCAGCATGGGCTAAGGGAAGGGCATCCGGTGCCGCACGTCTGTCGCCTTGGAGCAGGTTGGATTTCAAGCACAAAAAAATATTCCCAGCGCTTAGCAATTACCAAAGTCCCCCTCAGAAGAGGAGGGATGGGTAGCATCTCCCACGCAGCGTTTAGGGGGAATCCATCTGCTTGCAGAGTCATTTTATAGCGCAGTTACCCTTTGCAACATGGGGTTGTTTTTTAGCTTCTAACCTTTCCCAAGCGAAGTCTAACACGAGGGTAACGGAGGACTGAATATGGAGACTGCTGGGTCTCCTCAGGCCTCTCCCTTTTGCTGGGGGAGGTTAAGCAAGATGTTGTGCCCAGGTGGGGTGAGGAAATGCCATGTATTTGTGCGAGGCCTAAAAAACCGCACCTCTGGGTGGGCACACAGGAATCTGAAATCTGTGGGATGGGAGGGCGAGCCATGGGGTGTCCGCCCCTGATGCCTGAGGCGCGGGCTCTGTCTCCCCAGATCGAGCTGGCCATCCTGCGCTTTCCCTACGACTCCTGGGGGACGCCCTTCCAGCAGCTCAAGCAGGTGGTGGAGGAGCCATCGCCGCAGCTCCCGGCAGAGAAGTTCTCGGCAGAGTTCGTCGATTTTACCTCGCAATGGTAAAATACTCCCTCAGCCCTGCTCGCCCTGCTCCTGCTCCCCCGGCCCTGCTCGCCTCCGCCATGCTGTGGGGAGGTTGAGGCGGGCAGTCGCCGGCAGCGTCCTGCATCCCTGTCCCCACAGGCGTCTCTCTGGGGTACAACCCCAATTTTTGAACAAAACATCCCCCTGGGGGAAGGGACGGGCCTTCATGCCCTCATGGAGCCGTTAGGGCCAGGCTGGGGCCTGGTGCTGTGCAGGCAACGCACACCCTTTGCCAGAGCACCGGTGGTGGTGATTGTGGGGGTCTTCCCTGCCTGAGGTGGCGAGGAACAGGCTTGGTTGCTTTGTGGGGACATGCAGAAGGAAGGGATTTAGGAGACTTTCTCAATCCGGTTTCTCCCACATCAACATCCCAGGGTGCCTGTGGCCAGGCCAGCAGCATGGGCAGGTGCGGGCAGGCAGCTCTGCTGGGCCCCACACGTCCCTGGGGCTGGCGTGGGGCAGGGAAGGGGAGCAGGGCGCAGAATGGCTGCATCCTCCTGCCTCCCGCTCCCGAGGGGACACAGCTCTGAGGGCAGGGGCGGTGCAGAGTTTGCCCTATGATGGCCCCCGTCGGCAGCCGTCCCGCTACCGGGGCCCTCCAGCTGCTGCACTGCTTTCCGTGGGACTCAGAGCTGGAAGCAGCGGGAGAGTTTGGCTGTGGTGTAGGAAAAGGGTTGGAGCAGATGCGCGCTGTCTGGAGGTTGTGAGAGCTGCATAAAAGCACAGGCTCTCCCAGCACCCAAGGAGACTCACAGCTGCCCTCATCGTATGGTTCAAAGAGAGCTGGCGGCGGCCCCGTGGCTCCTGACTGCTTCTCCCTCCAGCTTCCCTGGAAACCGCCTGGGAGGCGTTTTTATTTTCCAGGCGCTGCAGTGCCATCCGCAGCTTGCCAAGTTGGCAGGTGGATGGTGGGTTTGCGTGGTAGCCAAGAAAGGACGGCAGATCGACAAATACAGAAATGTGAGACTGTTCCCAAGCTGCCAGCACCAGGGCCTGGAGCCCGGCCGGCTCTGCTGTGACCCAGGAAGGGGATTATCAGTCGCTTCTGCCTGGGGACTTTAAGTACTGACACTCAGATTCTTCGGAGTCTTGTTCAAACATTTTTTCGAGGTTCCCATGATTCAGCTGCACGCCTCTCTACTGACCCGCGCTGGGGAATACCTGCCCGTGCCCACACTGCTCTGTCTCTATCAGAGGTGGGAGCTGGCTTGGAAAAACCCTCTCACAAAATGCCCACCGTTTTTGCAAGGCCCACACTGAGATTTTGGACCAGCTGCCTTTCTCCCGTGCTGCTGGCTCGCTACTTGTTATTGCAAAGTTGCCTGTTTGTGCCAGGCAGGCTGTTGTTCCCCGCTGAATGTTTTGCTTTTGCAAGCACCGTGTCTTGCGGCTATAGCTGTGCGCTGATTTAGGAGTGAGATATCCACAGCCGTTCATGATGGTTGCAGCGAGAAGAATGACCCCGCTGAGCAGCACTTATGTCTTGAAAGCTCATGCTTTGGGGAGCATGTGGTGGTTCCTCTCTTTGCACATCCTATCCTCCAGGATCACTGAAGATCCCTCAATGCCAGTGGAGTGGCATGGACTTGGAAAAGTGCGCTTTGGCTGCAGATTGCACTAGTTTTGTGTTGTTGGAGTCTGAGAATTTCTTTGGACACCGAACCAGGTCACATCAACTCAGTGTATCGAGATTGGCCTGGCTTAGGCCTATCTCAAATTCAAGAGGTCGCAGAGTGAATCACACCATCTGCTGCCTGGGGCAGCGAAAGTCTGATTACCTGTAGCCACTACAGGCAAGTTCCTGGGATGTCTGAGTCAGGACCAGATCCAAATATGGCTCTTCATTCCTGAAGATTTACACTGATATCAGTAACTTGTCACCAGATTTCCTGGTATTAGTAACCTGGGAACAAGGTTTTTGTTTGTAAAGAGTCTAAATTTGGAGGATTATACCCAAATCCTGCTTCTGGACACAACTAACCTTCAAATTCACCTTGGCATCTCAGCTTGGGCTGCTTTTGAGCTCAGAGGATGTGACACATCCCGTACCTTCAGTTCGGCAATATTGGCACGTATCGTTACTAGGTTCCTCTGTTCATTCACAACATGACACTGAACATGAGTCCACTACACATAGCAAGCAGGAAATATCTATTCAGTGTGTGTCCTCCGCTTCCTCTGGGCTCCGGCAAATCCCTGCAGAGGAGCGACTTATCATCGCCGAGGTTCTCACTTTTGTTTTGCTCAGTGTGACACCTTTTCCCCGCCACCGACGTGTACGTGTGTGAAGATCTTTTCAAGTTGCTCCAAGTGTCTTTCCCCTAAATACACTGTCAGGAAGTGAGTAGAGATTACGTCCTGTCTTTTAAAAGCTATTTTCTGCTGGAGGGAAACCAAAATAACTTCCAGCTACAACCCTCCAGAGCCATCTGTTGTAGGAGAGGAGAAAAAAAGGATGTCCCATGTAACCGTCCCCGCTGATAACAGCACGGTGATAAACAAATAGTTGTACACGTGCTTCAGAGCCACTCGGTCACCGCTCCCAATCAGAGGTTGGAGGCTGTATCCATTCCCTTAGTTGCTGGCCTGCTGGATAGTACCCAAAAAACCAATTGTACCTGGCCCCCAGCAACAGGCAGTGTCTCGACTGGTATATATGGAGTCTGCGGATCTCTTGTTTGACCTTGATTGAGCTCACTGCACTGGTGTGTACCCAGCACTGTGTATCATACGGCGCCCATGTGCAGGCTGTGTTGGCTGCAGGTGTCCTCAAGGCCTAAGCTGTTCGCTTAACGTATGGATGAGTAGTTGAACTTACTCTACAGGGACTTGAAACCTTGCTTTTGTCATGGTATAATTTTATGGCCTTGCTTAAATTACATACAGAACGTAACTTTTACATTTTTTCTTCTTTTTTTTTCATTAAAGCTTGAAGAAGAATTCCAAAGAACGGCCAACGTACCCAGAGCTTATGGTGAGTGTGCCTGTGTTAAGCAGTGTATTGGTTCAGATCTGAGATGGATTACAATGAGATGCTGAGGACAGGGTTTCCAATAGCGGCTGGTGATTTGGGATACTTAACACCTCTATCTTCATAACAGATGTGAGAATCATGGCACTTCAGGGTCTTAGGAGGGCGACTGCAAATCAGAGACACCCTTTGAAATGTTGTTCAGGTGCTATTCCAGTCAGGTCAGGGGAGAAAAATATGTAAAAGCAGTTAACAAATTTGCTAAGGGACAAGAATGTGGCTGTGAAGAGTCAGTTACCGAGGATAAAATCCTCTTCTTGGGTTTGTGTGATGGCTTCAAACACCTAAGTGAAATGGATGCACCACGGATGCTCCACATGGGCTGCAGGAGCTGAGTGGCCTGCTAGGCTTTACTGTCGTGGTGCCTTGGAGAGGAGACTTTTTGGACAAAGTAATTCCTGGATGTTAGGGACAGAGACGAGTCTGTGACTAATAATTCTGGTTATTGAATTTCATCTGCTGCTTAGAGACTGTTTGCTGTGAGCACGTCTAGAACAGAGGAGTAACTAAGGAAGAAAATGCTGATAAAGGCTTACTATGGGGGAAATGCAAGGCAGTGCAGGGCTTTGAGGTCAGATGCACTTAACTGCTGATGAACTCCCAGCAGTGCAGACACTGGCGTATACTCAGCCAGAGCTCTGGGCTGGAGCTGGCAAGAACAGGGTCTGTGGTGAGATTTTTCTGCTAGGGCTCCACAGCTTCATGGCCTCTCACTCTCCTGACTTTCTGGTATTGATCCCGGTGCTCCTAATAGCCGGCAAAAAGCAGGAGAGCTTAGGAAGCCAGTGTTTCACTCCCATAAGCATCTAGTCCCTTTTTTACTCTCACCTGATTCACAGCTTGCTAAAGTCAGGAAGGTGCCTAACTTCGTTATTTCTGAAGATCCTGACCCAAATGCTTGCCTGTCCCTACATGCCCACCCCTGTCCAGTGCCACTGGCAAGATCTTGTGGGTTAAGGGTGGAAACTGCTGCAGAATTTCCTCAGGCATTGGTGTCTCCTGCCCTGTAACTTGTAGGACATGTGTTATGGCATCCAGGGGTCCTGCCTCATCGCTACCTCACCCTGTCTGCTTGGAGGTGTTGGGACCTCTGTGGTGTGAAGGTGCCAGGGTTTAAGGTGCTCTCTAGCTGCAAGACTTGCTGGAAATCCATGTACCTTTTGAGCATGAGTTGTAAGCAATGAATAATTCCTGTGGCATTTCTTGCCGGGCCCTGTAATGCAATTAGACTATATATAGATCTGATTTACACAGTTTGCCGAAATACTGGTTTCAGGCAAAGGGAGGCCCAAGGTTTATGGCTTTTTTTTTTCCTTTTTTTTTTTATTATTGAATAAATACATATATATTTTAAGCAAATCTCTGAAGTTTGCCAAATGGCCTTTTATCAAAAAGGTTCACCGGAGCAGCTCCGTCTGCTGCAGCATTAATACCCATTGGCAAGCGAGCGCATTTCTATTGAATGAGGTTCTTGGATCACCTCTCCAGAGTATCTCAATGCTGTGGTATTTTATGGCTGACATGAATGTTGTGAGGTCCTGTGGTTGAGGGTTGCTGTTTTGTTGGGTTTTTTTTCTCCCTCCTCTCTCTCTTATGGCATTAAGTTGCGGTACTGGATTGGACTTGTCATTTAGACCAAGACTTCTCCCTTGCTTTCCTGTGGAATTGAGGTTTCTCATGGAAAATATGACTCTGTGCTATCTTGAGCATCAGGGAAACTGATACGGATGCTTAATTTTATTTTAAAACCCACTTCCCCAGGTGAAGTGGAGCATGAAACTACTGCAGGACTCCTCCCTGGTGGTCTGCGCATTGCATGGAGCACATCCCTCCTGGCACAGGGTGTTTTGTGCGATAACCAGACTCAGTCGTCGTAAAGGGGTTGGGTTCACTGAGAGATGGGGCTGGAGGCTGCTGATGCCACCCATGTCACGCTTGTGGGTGCTTCCAGGCTGCGGTAGCTCTGCTTTGGGTGCGACTTAGCTGGGATGTGAAAGCAGTGGCATCATGCTGGGATAATAACACAGGAGGCCGTTTGGGCCACCTCTCCAAGAGTTATTCAGGACACTTTGATTCCCGTGACTGTCTGACCCAGGGAGACCTTAAATTATGCCTGGATCCTTGCCTCAACCCATTTCAGCTCTGTTTCCCACATAATTGTACTTCCTTTTCCTTGCTGGTGTGTCTTTGGGTCGCTTCCCGGCTGCTCAGAGCTGCCTCTTTTTATTCACTGGATAACTTTCCGCTCAAGGCCACCTTGGAAAGTCTCTTTTCTTTGCTCCTCTTCTCCCTCCACTTGGCCACTGCCATAAATGATCATTGAAATAGCCAACGCTCAGGGACTGAGGTGAGGGGCAGCTTTGAAAACCCCAAATTGTCTTTAAAAATCTGGCTTGAAATGAGAGGGTCAGGAATCAAACCGAGCTCCCCCAGCCTGCATTTGGGAAGCACAACAGCATTTGGCACAGAGTGGAGGTCACCTGTGAGCCTCACAGGGCCCCAGATGCCTTTTGGTTCTCTCTGACACCCTCCATACAAATAAATGGCAGTTAATTAACTGCCAGAACAGTGGGTGTCAAACAGTCTTTGGTGGTTGCAGGTAGAAGTTGGCTGATCTCAGCTGATGTGTCGCAGCCCCTGGTAGCAAACTGAATCGCTGGTGCTAGTGGAGAGGGGCTTTGCTGTGGCTGTCAGGGGGCATTTGCTTGTGTTTTTTTCTCCTTACACATATTTTTCCGTTTGTGCTGAAATGTAGGCAAGATTTTCTGGCAGGATGTCTTCCCATGTTGGTCACGATTAAGTAGTTAAACATACAGCTGCGGATGGCTTTCCAGCCGGGATGGCTTTCCTCTTTGCGGTGGTTAGGGGTAAAGTAGCCATCTCCTGCTGTGAGTATAAGCAATTGCAGGGAAGAAATGAGACTCAAAAGTCACCAGAGGGTAAATACACAGATAAAGCAGGAAGCTGAGGGAAAACCCACTGCAGTCAGCCTTCCTGCAAGGTTTTCCTTGCTCCCGTTGGAGCTGGCGTGCGGTGGGGTGGGTAACCACCGTCTCACGGGGAGCACGTCTCCTCCCGGGGCACCGCAGAGCTGCGAGCCAGCATGTGCTGAAGGGCACGACGTGCTAGAGATGGAGGCAGTGTTTTTTAATACTTTCCCTTGCTTTGAGAGCAGCCCAGCCCAGGCGTCCCAACCAGGGCAGTGTTTAGAGGGAATCCGAGAGGGCAGCACAAATCTGCAGCCTTCCTGAAGTGGCCCCTCGGGCTCCCCGACTTGCCTCAGCTGCAAAACATGGAAAGCCCAATATTATGATGCTAGCAACAAAATCTTTTTCACTGTCTAGAAGATTGTCTGAAAACGTTTTAAGTTTGATCCTCAGCGTTGTGAATAATAAACTTTTCTATTTTTTCTCTCTTTTCTTTCCCAGCAACATCCTTTCTTCACCCTGCACGAATCCAAAGAGACAGACGTCGCCTCTTTTGTCAAACTCATCCTGGGAGACTGAGAACTGGACTTGTAAATGAATTGCCCTTCTGTGGACTGGTGGGTGCAGGGGAGGGGCGCGTGGCAGGACTTGTCATGAAAGCACCAACAGAAAGTCGCCGTGTTTTGTTTTGTTTTGTTTTTATTCTGAGAAACCCCCTCCTCGCCGAAGTTTTTAAAAGGGTTCTTTGGTATCCATAGTGACATAGAACGAGCTGGTTAGTGAAATGAATTTTAATAAGGTTGGTAACCTTAAAACAAAAACAAAACAAAAAAAAATTGAAAAGAGTGATTTACATATTTAATGACAGTCGAAGTCCCTCTTCCTAACTTTCTCCTCATCCTCCTTCCCTTCCCCCTGAACCAGAATTTGCTTTGTCATGGTAATAGGTGCTATGGTAGTGATGAAGTTGTATGTAGATTTATATTTTGTCCCTTCCATTATTTTAATATTTATGTTAAGTGCTTGATGGAATAGATTTCTGTTTTATATGAGGATGAATGCGTGGTGACGATGGTGATGCTAAATGAGGCCACAGCAAGCAATAGTTGTAGGGCTTTGCTGGGGAAAAGGTGTCAAAGGAAAAGAGAAAGAAGAGAAGTGTCTGTGTTGTGGAAAATATTTAATGTGCATCGTAAAAAGAATTTATAAACAAGGATCTCAGCTCAGCTACTCGAGCTGCTTTCGCAGGCAGGGTGCAAGGCGGCATCACTGTAAGGGAGGGAGGCCCCAGCATCCCATGAGGTCGCCTCTTCTCCGGACACCATGCTCCGAGTGCGGCTGGCGCGTCCCGGCCGGCGCGTCCCGGCCAGCCTGCCGCCTGCGGTGCACTGCCAGCCTCCTGCCCACGGAAGGCCCTTGCCCTACGTCCCACCGACTTTGCTATATCGGGTGGGTAATGAGATCTGGAGTGGGAAGACATTGCTGGGATAGTGTCTGGGACAAAAGCCCCAGAGGGAAATTCATTGTAAGATAAGTTGCACAAAGATCAGGAGGAGGCTGCAGTGGTCAGTCCCTACCTGCCCGTGAGCCCAGCAGCGCTGCAGCGTCTGGGGCTCCCTTGGGCTGGGGATAGCTGCTTTGGGCCTAAAAGGGAGTTCCTCTCTCCTTCTCCACATGGGAAAGGATAACAGTCTGCATAGCACGACATCTGTGAAAAACGGGATATCTCAGTGCACGTTTCCAGGGCTCTCGGCATTGCATCGGCAGCAATCCCTCTGTGCTTGCCCACAGACTTCGGGAGTGCTAGCGAGCTCCCCTGGAGCCTGTGCCGGCATGCGGTTTGGGCCGCATCCAGCTCTGGTCGGGATGCAGAAGGCAGCCAGGAGCACTGGGCTCCGACATGGGCTGCAGGTGTCCCCCACAAGAGCTGCAGCCTGGGAAACCACGCAGGGAAACCACAGCCCACCCGTACCAGGAGCTCGTTGCTGTTGGCCAGGTCCACAGAGAAAAGCTGCTAGCCGAGGGCAGGAGCGCGGGGACTGTCGGGGTGGGAGGGGAAGACAGCAGATCACGCTGCTTTTAGGTAACACAGTTACTGTCTAGAGGAAGGGGGGACTGTGCACTGCAAGGTGTTGCTGTGAGTCTGGAGCAAGGCCACTGGCTCCAGATTGACACTGGTTTGACTGAGCCAAACCTGCATAGCTGCCTCGCTTGGCTATGAGGTCCTTTGCCTTTGCCCATGGCTCCTTCCCTCGGCCCTGCGAAGGAGAGTGCCTGTGCGTGCGGCTGCACCGAAGCATGCACGCGTGCCTCGTGCCCCTCCACATGCTTCCCGTCCCCATACGTCACTTCAGCGCAGACTCTCAGAGTCAAATCCCAACTAGAACCATGCCTTGCTCTGCAATATTTAAGTTGTGCAGGATGTAATTCAGCCTGGGATCCAGCCCTTTCTCTCCCAGTTTAGTGGCTTCCATCTGTTGGTGCAGGTTGGGCTTCTGGACTAGCCTGAGCATCTGTTTGGGAAACGATCCCTTGGAAAGGCTGATGGGGAGGGCAGTATTTAGAGCCACCCGAATGGTGGTACTTCTTGTGCTAGGTCCATGCCGACCACTTTGAAGAGGTGCACGTAGACACCGCCAGTGCCTGGGCTGCCACCGTCACCACCACAGCCATGGCTGGCAGTGCCCGCAGAGGTGGCTGTGAACCCTAAAATAGTGCAGCTCTGCCCTGGGGCCAGCATCGAAGGAGATAGGGGAGCATTGCTCATGGGGATTCATCAATGTGCCCCTCAGCTCCAGAGCAGGGTGGCTTGAGGAGGGCTCACAGGAGTTGGGGTGCGGGGTTTCCTTGCTCATGGGTCGTGCAGACTTTGGGGAAGAGGTTCCCCTTCCTCAGCCGTGTTTACGAGCCTGCCCAGCCCTCGGCAACGATAAGCTCTATATTCCGCTTTGTGTCGAGGGGAACCTTTCAGGTTACATTTTGTTGCGGATGAAACACAAGGATGTTTTACTTCGCAGTGTAATTTTAAGAGGCCTCGCATGGCTCATAATCTGCCCTCTCATATTCCATGGTGTGTGTGTGTGTTTTCTCTCTCTCACTTTCTCAGAGTCACAGAGCTGTTTTGATTGATTGTCCTCAGCTGCAGCTAAAAGTCCAGCCAGCCAGTTTATGGAGTTGGTTCCAGCATCAATTCTCGCTTTGAAAAACATGACATTTAAAACCACCCTTTGGTTTTCCTACATATGGATCTGATGCTTTTGTTAAAGATTGTTTTTGCCGCTTTTCCCCTGGAATATAAGTCCCATTTGGACACCGCATCTCCTTGACCTCAGAGCACCTTTATTTCAGTGCCACTGTAATTGACAGGTTGAATTTATGAGATACTGTCAAAGTTCAGTATTAATAGCAGATATTAATGTCACCAGCATTTTCCAATAGAAAATTAATGTCAGTGTTGTCTGCAGCTAGTAACCCTCTGAAATGATTCCTACATGCCTTGACACTACAGGCTGAGTGCTTTCTTTTATGCTTTTTGCTCTTGCAGTGCTTGGGCCGTCTAATCCCTTTGTTTTAATGCCATTACAATAGGGCATGCAACAAATCACTCCACTTCCCTCCTGATTCTCCATGACTTTGTTCCTTTAAAAGTCATTTGCGTCAGTCCAGAGTAAGTGTGAATCCGTATGACCAGCGTGAATGAAAACGGTGATCTGAGTGATCACCACTGCGGAAGGTAGTTATGGCAGGAGAGAAATGCAGAGGCTGTCTGTCTGTCTGTCTGTCTGTCTCTGCATCCCTCTTGGCACATGTGGACACAAAGCTTGGCCTGACCCAGGAATTTCTTAGAGAGAAGCCTGAGCTGGTGGCCTCAGCACGGGGAGGAGAGCCAGGGACTCCTGTGTGCTTAAAAGCTCTGAAAACATGCTGGGCTACAAGATGAAAATCAGACTCTCTTCTCTTTCATTTGATTGTAACCTCTGTGAAGATGAAAAGCCTTTGGTCAGTGCTCAGAACTTTGCTTGGCTATAACATGAGCACAGGGTTGCCTTTCTGGGACATTGAGCTTTCCCAACAACCATATCCCCTGAACAGCCAAGGTGTTAAGGCTTGAAGCTGTTCTTCAAAAAGCTCTTTTGTTTTCAGACTGTGCAGGACTGTGGGAAGCATGTTAGATTGTCCTGAACTGGGATTTTTAAACTGCAAAAGTAGCAGGTCTTGTGCCATAGACCTGCAACAAACCAAAAACACACCAGGGAGTGGAGAGGAGAGAAAAGCTGCTCGGAGCTCAGCACCGAGCTGTCACCTGGACCAGCTGTGTGAATTAATTCCAGCACGGTTAGCCATTTGCAAGGCAGGGAGGGCTTCTGCACTCTGCCACAGGCAGTGGTTATCGGGCTGCATGAAAGATGCAGAGCCCATCCCGGTGGCAGGCAGTGGGGGACCACCAGGGCATGATGCTCATCCTCTTTCTTCCTCCACCATACAGCTCCTGATGCTCCTGCAACCTCCTGGACGCTTGAGGCCTTGCCATCACTAGAGCTCTTGAAGTGTCGCTGGCAGGAAAGCTATTTTCTGGGTCCCCAAGAGCCCACTGGTCCCT
The DNA here is from genome assembly GCA_013401315.1 of Balaeniceps rex. Classification (NCBI taxonomy): domain Eukaryota; kingdom Metazoa; phylum Chordata; class Aves; order Pelecaniformes; family Balaenicipitidae; genus Balaeniceps; species Balaeniceps rex. The sequence goes on along the minus strand of VYZW01040885.1, from coordinate 527,934 downwards.
TAAACTTGAAAGAGGAGTTGGAGGGCATTTGCTGGTTACTGTTTTTAAACGCCAGGTTTGTGCTGCTGCAGTGGGTGAAATACCCATCTGTTCTGGAGTTTTTCCAGGTGTACAAAACTTTACACAGATATCTATGTACTGTATTTCTGCATTTTTCCTGACTTTTGTCAGGTTTACTGGTGAGGAAGGAGGCATTTCTGACTTGTTAAAGAGGCAGGAACACCATTTCCGGAGGCAGCTGGCCTCCCCTGTGTGATGGAGGAGGCAGTTGGGTCACTACTCAGAAAAAGCTCTAAAAAAAGATATGCAGTTGAGCTCCCAGTTCTTCAGCAGGTGCAGAGGGAGGTGGCCGTGTGCCTGGTGGGTCAGCGCTAGCTGCACCTTGTCTTGGTGGGAAGGGGCTGCCAGGTCCTTCACCCATGCAGCGGAGCAGTGCCTGGTGCTGAGGGCAGAGACACCGGCGTGCACAGCCTCAGCTGGGATTTCCCCATGCTTGCTGCAAGCTAAGTATGTACCTGCACATTTCCCTTCTTTCCTAGACATTTTGGAAGAGGAAATCCTGCTCGGTCACCGCAGCATTGCTTTAGTGGCTGGTCTGATGTAGTTCAGACAAGGTTCCCACCAGCTCCCTTGTTTAATAGACCTCTTTTTTATTAAAAACAAAACCCAGACTCCTCTCTCAGAAAAGCCAGCCAAGATGCTCTTTTTTTTCTCTCTTCCATCTTGTTCCTCTTAGAGGAACTCTGGGAGCCCGTCTTGGTGCTTTCACTCTTTCACATGCCAAAGATTGCTACATCCCTCTTAGTTACGCTCCTGCCAAACCAGATCTTATAGTCTTGCCTCAAAAATCATCCACTTCCCTGCTCCTTGGGGTTCCTTTTGTTGCTGTTGCTTTTTCATTGAATTTCCTCATGTTTATTGACATGTCTATTGTTGAGCTTCCTGGACACATGCAGCTCTCTTTTTCGGATACAGAGAAAGACAAATAGTTGCCTTCACTGGTCTGCCCCTGCTGTTGGGGAAATACTGTTAGTGATATGATTCCTACAGATGGGGATGGGTCTCATTTAGAGCGAGGGTCATGGAGGGTGTAAACTGGCATTGCTCCATTGGCTTGGCTGGAATAAGGCCAGTTTTGTCCAGCTGAGAATCTGTCCTTAATGTCTAAACAGTTATTACACACTAATAAAGATTAATGATTGTAAATCCCCACGGATTATACATAAAATGGCAAGTTTTACTCATTAATCTTTATTGCCATATTATAGCTGTTTATGTTAGAGGAGTCGTCTCTCTCTGTTCTGAACACGCACTTAGGAGGTGGGGGTTGAGCATGGGGGAGATGAAGGGTGGACAAAGCAGACCAGATGTCCACGTGTTTTACAGTCTGTGTCCTCCCCCCAAGTCGGTTGTTTCCTTGAAAGCCGTTAACCAGCAGCAAAGGATGTATCACAGAGCTTTGTCTGCTTCGCTGGCCTCTGGCTGAGCTATAAAATCCAGATTGTTTCTGGTGAGAAGGGATCGGATCTCCTAATTAATATTTCAGCTCAGCCTTTACTGGAGCAGATGGATAATATGAAATTTGACGTGCGCTCTGGCAGGCCAGAGCTCTGCAGTGCAGTGAGATTCGCTCTCCCGGACCGTGGCTGGAAGAGACGCTTTCTGTGCAGTAGGCAGCTGTGTTGCAGGTTGAAAGGACGCTGCTCCTTCACAAAACCCCGCACCATAAAAGCAGTTGATTTTGTTAATAAAGAGGGCCAGAAAACGCTCAGTTGAATCTCAGCTTTTATGTGTTTGTAGATGTGTATAGACACAGCTAGGAGGTGGTGGTGCCGGTGGTCTGGGCACAAAGGTTCATGTGCTGTAGAAATGCAGAGGGCTCTAATGAGAGTGTAGTAAGCTGCAAGGGTGGTTTTAATGGCATAGGGACAAAATGAGTCCTCTGATAGGCAGCTGGTGGCAATCCACTCTGCCAAGGAAGGTCTGGAGTTGATGAGGAAGGCTGGAGCAGAGAGAGAGGGCAAGAGAGGCAGCCACAGGCTCGATGGAGTGCATGGCCTGGTGAGAGCAGCCTGTCTCCCCTTTCTCTTGCCACGTACTCCTTCAGGCCCAGATTTGTAGGTAATGGGTTTGCTCGCAAGTCCCAGATTGCCACTGCATCCCCGCTTCCAGCAAGAGAAACAAAATGTAAAACCCAAAAGAAACCCACAGGGAAAAACTGCAAGCGAGCTGATGCTTGTTGCTTGCTGCATGGCCTTGTGCATTGCCGCTTCCCCTGCCGAGCTCGTCAGTGAGATTCAGAGGTCCAGCTTAAACGATGGGGAAAGCATGGGAAAGGCCTCTGTAGCTGAGAAAGAAGAGGGTAAACATTTTAAGGTGGTCTCTAACTAGCCTAATGGTGGAAATATCTAATTTCAGGCCACAGGGATAAATGAATTCTTCAGGGGCCTATGCAGCCGGCAGTGCCGTTCCACCGGGAGCGATTTTGGCTGCATGACGTTTATTACATGGCCTCCTTTAGTGCACTCCTGGGTTGCTAGAAAGCTCTTCACCTCCATCGACACCTTACATCTCAGCCACCTTTACATTTTGCATTTTACTGTCTGGGATTTTACTAGCAGCCTTTTTTCTAGGCGGTTGGTCAGAGCGAAGGCAAGGGAAAGGGGCCTCCAGCCAGCAATCTGCAGAGCGCTTTGGGAGAGGAAGGAGCTGCCTGTCTGTTATCCAGTGCCTGCTTAACGGGAAGCCGCAGCCGGGGGCTAGCTCTGCCCTGCAGGTATCCAGCCGAAGCGAGAGCTTCTCTTTGCGTGCTTTGCTGCCATTGCATTAAAAATCCCTTTCTGGAAGCGGAGCAGCTCTGGAGTTGCAGCAGCCTCGCTCCAAGGTGGCTCGCCCTTGCCGGCAGCCAGGCTGCAGGACGGGCTGTGTTTCCTTCCTCGAAAGGCTCTTGGTTTTCTCTAAACGATGGGGCAAAAGTCCAGCGGCTGCGAGGTACCGTGAGGATAAGCTGGGAAAAGCTTGGAAGCGTCTTAAACGCTCTGGAAATAGAGATGGAAATCTCAAAAGATCAGACGTGTTTCGGCAATTTCCAAAGCTATGTGGTTTTAGCCAGACCTGAAAACCCTTCCTAGAAGTTTATTTCAGGGTATTTTGATATGTTACTTTCGCTTTTGGGCCTAGCTAAATCCAGGAAACTCAGAATAGTGTAATTTTTAAATAAAGAGTAAACACACCCCAAGTATTACTGAACCGATCAGGAACGTTTCTGTTTGGTTTCTCTTACAGGAATAATTCAGGCCAGCTCAGGGTTTATCCTAATTCAGTCTGGTTTTGCCCCAGATAATTATTCTTTTTGAGAAAATAAGAGATCAGACCGTGGTCTTTCCAAAACGCTGTGACCCGTCACGCAAGGGTACGCACCAAATTGTGCCAGAAGGCTACAGTAAGAGGCGGCCAACGTCTGATGGCTGGAAAGAGCCATCTGGCAGTAAGCAAGACCATGGCCTCCAAAAACATAGGTAGATACAGTTTCCCCAGGGTTGTGTGATGGAGGTATTGGGGTCTGCCACGTCTCCTTTTTTTCCCTCTAGTAAAGAACATTCAGCCATCTCAGAGTGTCCTGGAACAATAACTGCAAGCCTTCAGTATTTCTCAGCTCAGTTGTATGTTTTTTTTCAGGACGGATACTGTGAAAAGTCAGGAGGGGCCAGGTGTCGTTGATTTATGCAGCCAGAGTGAAGAGATGTAGATTAAGTGCCTCGTAAGAGCCAAAAAGGTGTGTTTAAAGATAAATTACGGTCTCTGTCGTAGCTGTTAAGTCAGGATCGAATTTTCACACATACAGGTGCAGCTGCAGAGCTCTCCGTCCACATTTAGCCCAGATTTAGTCACGAGTCTTGCATAAATATTTAATAGCATGGACCGTGCCATTTGCTGGGCTTCTGGCTCTACAGGCAGAAAAAAACCTGGTTCAAAGTACAGTTTCACCAAAACCAGGATTTGGCTCCAAACATTTCCTATATAATCTATGTATGAAGTGAATTTCCACAGCTTTGCCACCGTTTTGTTTCTTCTTTAATTGTGAATCGAGCGGCTTGTGCTTGGTGACAGCTGTCACTGTGCCAGTGGGGCTGCTGGAAATAGTCACAACATAACAAAATAGTTGGAATTTTGCATTTATTTTTTAATAGCAATACATTGGGGGGAAGCTGCTAAATGTAGTTCCTTGCAAACTGGAAATGTGTTGGAGTAAAACTTGTCATTTCTCGTAAAAAAAAAAAAACTGTCTAAAAATGTCTGAAATCTTCAATTTAAGAAATGACAGTTTTATTGGCAAAGATCCATGTTTAGAATCAAAATATATGAAATTTCCAGAGTTTCTGTCTTAAGGTGTGAAATCTACTTTATCTTGAGATGGTGGTAAATTTGTAACAAGGATATTTCTACATACTTTCAGGTAGAAAAAATAAAAATGATATGAGCACAATGGAAAAGCAACCACTTCCCAGTGGTCTGGTGGTATTGAAGAGGGCACAGGCAAAGCGCCTGGGTTTTGAACGTGTTAGAAAAGAGGCGGCTTTCCAACCTGCTGTAATGCAAGTCCCTATTTTACTTTAGGATTTTTTTTTTTTTACAGTAACATCATTTGTTTTATAACTGTGAAAGTCTCTGCTTTTCCTTACATGTGGAAGGCTGATTATTCTTTCTCATGTTCTTATTATTTATTATTTATCCATTTCTGGTACTATCCAAGATGTGCTGAAGGTATCTCCCAGCCTGCCCTCAAGCCGTATGGAATCACTGTAGTATCTCCTAACAGCTGGGATGGCGAATGGTGGTAGATGGCTAATTATTATTTTAAATTATATTTATAGCAATTTAGATTTTATTTTAGTGACCTGGTTTGCTCTAGAATTAGGGATGGGGATAAGGAATCTTTAAAAAAATGGCATTTTTCAATTTTTTTTAAACATCTTGGAGGCTTCTTAGTAAACCTACTCACTCTTTGCTTTTAAATAGGAAAAACACCAGTTGGGCTGTAATTGTTCCTTCAAGAGGGGATTGACTAGCATCAGGGTTCAGTTTAACTGGTAAAAATGCTCTATGTCACAACATCATTAGCCAGAAGTGCACTGGAATTCTGAGAAAATGATAATTTTCCACCTGAAAAATAAATTCTGGTTTGTGATGAACTTGGTTTGTCCAAGTCTCATGCCAGGCTTTTCTGTATCAAATTCACATGGAGTTTTCCTTCAGCTCTCGAGCCAAGGAGACTCGGGGTTGTCAGGATTGCTTTGAAGCAGGGCTGAGGGCCACCCAGGCACCCTCTGGCCAAATATCTGCTCGGGGTATGGAGGACACGAGTCCTACAGAAACGATGGAGCAACTAACGAACGGCTTCTTCTTGCTCCGTAAGAGACGTTGAGGTGAAATCCCGTAAGCGTGACGAGTGTGAGACAAGCAGGATCGGGGGCTCAAAGCCATCAGCTTTTTGTTCTTTTTATTCCCTTTCTCCTCTTTGCAAAGGTGCCTTGCTGCTCTACTGCTTCAAAAGCCTCCCCAGCCTTTCTGATAAAGAATGCTGTGGTGCATCTGTTTTCAAACAGCTTGCATTGGTTTTCTGGTTTGTTTTTTCTTCCCCCTATGTATAAGAAATGTTGGGTAGCAGAATGTGGAATTCATTAGAAGTTCATAAAGCAGGGACCTCAGAAGGATGTGGGTATAAATGCTTTTCAGGCATCTGAGGTGAACTTTAAATGGAGCTTTGGCCCTCATTTGCTTTCTGCTTTTCAAAAACCATTTATGAGAAAGTGGAGCTGTCAAAGACATGCATGAACTTTGCCTTCTTGCAAATAACTTGTCTCCCAGTAAATTGTCAAAATGCACAAGAAACTTGTCTCAAAGTAAATCCAGTAGCTCTGCAAAGCTGGAAACGTATGTGCATTAGAGTACGTGCATACATATGTATGTGCGTACACAGTGTGTATGTGAGTGTGTGTGTGTGTGCACACGTGTTGTGCATGGGCGGGTGGAGTGAGTAAGTCTACCATTTTGGAGATTTAAAAAACACAATGCAAGTGTTTTTAAAAAAGGCAATGTAAAATATTTATTTCTTGGCAAAAGTACATCAGACCACATCTCCCATCCTTCTTTTAATTGCTTCGTGTTTGTTTTTGTTGTCTAAGTCTTCGCTGGCCCGTTTCCTCTGCAGTGCTCATTGCTACTTAGCAGCCCGTAACCTCACACAACCCCTCTCGCAGCGAGGGAGCGCATGGCACAGGGGAGCTCACGGGAGCACAGGCTCTGTGGCTCGTCAGGAAAAGCACTGGTGCTCACATCGATGGGCGGAACGGAGAAGGTAGTATTAGCTGAAAAGGCAGGACAACGCAATATGAGCGATTTTCGATTTTTAGCCTTGCTGAGGAAACTCTGTCCTCATGAGAATCAAAACTGCCCACATCCTAATGCAAGACCCGAGTCGTAGCTTTGGGGGAGGGTGGATTGGTCCAGAGGTAGCAAGCTTTGAGAAAGACTCTCCCTGCCTTGGCCGGTTCTTGTGAACATGTACTAGTGGTGTATTTAAAAGAAATGAGGTGCTGTCATCTTTGTGAGATGGCACCCAGGTTCTTGTCAGTGCTGGTTAAGGTCCCCTCGGGCTTTGCCCGGGGTTTTATAGCAGTGCAGAGCCAGCGGCCAGGAGGCAGTGCCGCCCCGTGCTGTGACAAACCGTCGCTCCAAGTTCCTATTCCTGTCTGCAACCAGGTGAAATTTCATCAGTCGGATATTGCAAAGTTCACAGGGTCCTCCCTGCGCTCCAGAGTACTTTGGTGGTCACCCAGCTGCCCACCCGTACGGCTTCACGTCCGCTCCGTCTGAAACACTTCTCTTAACCTGTGTTTTCTTCATTCATCTCAAAGCCGTTCCTCATACTACGAAGATGATAAATGGTAGGAGACTGACAGTAGGACCATGCGCGTAACGTTAGATAGGCTTTTATTTAATGTTGTTGTTGTTTTAATGAGATGCTTTTAGGATCCGTGTTGTACTGGATTAAGGATATTGGTGGAACAATTGAACTGGTATTCTTTAACCCCGACTGCCCCAGATCCTTTCCCTCCACCCTCTTCATTTAAAAAACAAATTAGATTGGGAGAATGTATTTAACCTGAAAAAAAACCCCAAACCTTGCTGATGGAATAAGTTAATCTTTACTACGCTTCGATTTTATTTCTCAGGATATCCAAAGGTTTATCACTGCTGCTGAGAGAAGGGGACAGTACACCTTTTTGAAACTTCAACCACTGTAACCGTTTTCCAGATGTGTGTGTGTGTGCGCGCGCGTGCGCGTGTGCGTGTGTGTGTTAAACTCAGCACTGTGTGTGCGTGTGTTCTGCTGAATATTGTGTGCATCTATGAAACGCTTCAGACAACTGCCTGGAAGTCAAAACCAACCACCTCTTTCCAGTCATATGTTTGCCGTGACTTTTCATAACCACACTTGAACTAGTGGTCTTGGATTAAATATTCAAAGAGCAGGGCATCTTTATAGCAATGGTATGTCAGTCAAATTAAGAAAATGTACACAAAAATAAATAAATGAAATTTAAAAGTAACGCACTGTCAGTCTACCTGTATTTACCCAGTGGAAGTACTACCAGTTGTTGGGGACACGCTTTGTACCGCTTTTGCTATTCATATGGAAGGTTTTTAAGGATCGTCTTGCTCCTAACAGCTTATCGTACGTTACTGAAAACTCAGGAATGCTCAAGCTGCTCTACAGAAATAATTGTCAGTCTTTCTGTCGTTGGTTTTTCTTTCTGCGCTTCGGCTAGCGTGGCTGGCGAGAGCAGACACATCCACATCCCGTCCAGCCCACATCAAAGGCGCGAGCCCCGGCTCCCGCCACGGCTCTGGCAGGGCGCTGGTGCGACAAGAGGAGCCGGCTTCCTGCTCCCCCCCCAAAAAAAGCAACTTTCCAGTGGGGATGGGGCGGCTCAAGGGGCTGCAAGTGGACATGGCCTCCATGCCCAGCATTGCCCGGGGGTGAGGGTCTTGGGGCTGGGTTGAACGCCAACACGTGCTGCTGGGGTTGGAAGCCCGGCGGCTCGCTCAGCACCTTGCACCGATGTGGCCGAAGCGAGCGGTGGGTTTTGTGCAGCTCTCGGCCCCTGCGCTCGCAGGAAAACGGACGCGATGCTTTGCTCTCTCTTTCACCAGGTCCTGGATCCAACCCTTGATTCCACTGCCAGCCCCATCGCTATTATCTGCAATTAAGCCTTGCATTTCTTTAGAGGTTAACTATTAGGCTGTGCATTTGTCATGATGCAAAGCCAATTTTCACCCTTAATTTATTAGGCTAAGTCAAATAGCATTTTGCTTGAGTAAAGCATGCTGGTCTGGGTCATACTGAAACATGAATCGCTATTTCCCTCTTTCTCATGTAAATAAAATTATGCTTCCATTTATATTAGAATTGCCGAAAACAATATATCAGCTCCCTCTGCTGATCCTGCAGTCCCAGTTAAGGCAAAAGGACTAGTTGCAGAGCTGATGCGCTAAGGAACGAACTAAACAAAAATAGCCCAGATAATATAATAACCTTTAAGGGCACAGGAAAGGAATCGATGTTTCTCACATAGAAGAAAGCGCAGTGTCCTGGGCTGAACGCTTTCAGATTGCAGGGGGGAACGTTACCCAGCGTCAGTGATGGGAATGCCGGTGATGTGCAGATCGCCATAAAAATGTCTGAAGAGAAGAGTTGCAAGAGGCACATAACCATTTCTGGGAATCCTAAGTGAAACAGCTGCCGGAGTTTTATCTGCACTGTGGTATGTGTGAGTGTGTGTATGTGTGTTGTGTTTAAAAGGAAGAAATTAAGAGCCATACTTTTATTTTATCAAATCAAATTACCCTTGTATGTTCAGAGTATCTATGCATCAGTACTTTTTTTTTTATTAGAGCTTTATCTCGCTGTAATCAATTCCAAATACAAAACTATTTTTATCGCTGAAATGCAGCAGTAATTTATAAGATGTAGACGGAACGCACACGAGATGCCAAAAGCAATTTTATGGAGCCTCTTTTGTTGTCATCTACAATGCATCAGTTCTTGCCTTCAGCCTCCCATCAATTTTAAAAGCCCCAAGATGAAAAAAAAAAAAAATAAAAAGGAGTAAGTGTACTGAAGCAGCTGCCAACCCCTAAAATAGTCTGGAGATACGTATGTACCTTTGGGATAGAGTTTGATTGAACACGGCACGATAATGTAAGCTGTGCTGAGCTTTGTAATACAATTATTTTAGTTGGCAAAACGGCAGATCTTGTTCCCTCCGTCTCCCTTGCCTACCATATAGTATTTCATATATGTGCAGAAAATGAAATTGCGAAATAATGTCCTGCATTATCACAACTAACGTCACATTGAAATGAGGAAAAGAAGAAGAGTGAACGTTGAGGTCCTCACAGCCAAACAGGAACCCCAGCCCTGTACAAGACAATATTTAAGCGTCTCCAGCCTAAAGTGTATCTTTTTATGGTCCTTCTTTGGGTTACTTTCCCAAAACAAAGTCGCTCACACTGGATGTGACTTGTAAGGCCCACGTTGGGTTGGCGATGGGTTCTCAGAAGTTGCAGGCACCCATCTTAATCTACTCTGACCACCGCCAAAGGTGAAGCTTTCTCCAAGAGAAATGCAGATTAAGCTGGAAGGAAGTCCCGAATGCCTTTTAATGGCAGCGGTCTCAGGGAATTGAGTTAAAAAAAGCAGGATAGCCATTTTGCAGAAACTGAAGCATCTGTGTGGCAGGGACTCCTGCCTTGTGGTCTTGCACCCATGCAAGACAAGGGATTTGGCTTTGGGATTTCTGTACTAATAATGGTGCTAAATTTGCTACTAGAGGCTTTCTGAAATCCTCAAAGTTAGAAGGAGGTGGCTGCTGAAATGCCTTTGCCTGGTGGTTGTGCATGTGTGAATACACACGCAATTTTGCAGATTATTTTCTCTTCACGTGGCACAAGAGCGATCCTCCGGCACAGCAAGTAGCCCTCACAGAGAAATGTCCCTGCCCTTGCGGAAAGTCCCTCACCCACTGAACGTGTCCTCGTTTTCTATGCGTGGTGCTTGCTGAAATTGGAAAGAGATGATAAAGAAAAAGCAAATGCTGAGGCATAAACAATTTGCAGTCGTTAGAGATTATAAAATTGAAGAGAGATGCGTTCCACAACTCTTCTTGCTAAAGATAGCTGTGAATATCTAGAATCCACATTTGATTTGTGACTTTTACTGGGACACACTTTGGCCCGACAAATGGCGTTTTCCTAACACTTCTCCATGGTGACAGATGGACCAAGGATCTGAAGAAACTGCAGGAATTTTTTTAAGCACACAGTACCTGTCCAGATATAGTTCTTGCTCTGCAGGTTGGCTCCGCTGCTGTTTGATTTCCTCGTGGCTGTGAAAATTAGCAATTAGATTTTATAAAACAGGGCATGGAAATAAGAGTGTCTGAGGTGACACACACTCTTCCTCGGCATGAGCTGCTTTGCCATCTTCTCTGTATCATGAAAAATGTGATCACAGAATCACAGAATCATTTGGTTGGAAAAGACCTCTAAGATCATCGAGTCCAACCGTACCTGTCCACCACTAAACCATGTCCCTAAGCACCACATCTACCCGTCTTTTAAATATCTCCAGGGACGGGGACTCCACCACTTCCCTGGGCAGCCTGTTCCAGTGCTTGACAACCCTCTCCATGAAGAAGTTTTTCCTAATATCCAATCTAAACCTCCCCTGGTGCAACTTGAGGCCATTGCCTCTCGTCCTATCGCTTGTTACTTGGGAGAAGAGACCAACCCCCACCTCACCACAGCCTCCTCTCAGGCAGTTGTAGAGGGCGATGAGGTCTCCCCTCAGCCTCCTCTTCTTCAGGCTGAACAACCCCAGGTCCCTCAGCCGCTCCTCACAGCACTTGTGCTCCAGACCCTTCCCCAGCTTCGTTGCCCTTCTCTGGACATGCTCCAGCACCTCCATGTCCTTCTTGTAGTGAGGGGCCCAAAACTGAACACAGCACTTGAGGTGCGGCCTCACCAGTGCTGAGTACAGGGGAAGGATGACTGCCCTGGTCCTGCTGGCCACACTATTTCTGATACAAGCCGGGATGCCGCTGGCCTTGGCCACCTGGGCACACTGCTGGCTCATATTCAGTCGGCTGAATATAGTGTATAGAATATTATATATAGAATATAATTACAGTTAGCCCAAGCACAGCAGCACAGTGCTCCCCCCTCGGTCTTCTCTTTTCTCTTCTCATTTGGGATCCCTTCTGAGTGTGCAGGAATATTTACTTCCAAAATGCAAATATACCAAATGAAGCACTCCAAAATCCCGATCCCAATTTTCATCCCAGTCAGCTGCTGGTGAGCACTCGCTCCTTCCAGCAAGACCCCGGTGCCCCCAGGAGCGCCTGCAATAGCAGCGTCCATGTATATGTTCATGGTTATGGTTTTTCAAACTGTATCTTTGATCTTGCCGATGCAGTCGTCATTTCTGCTCTCTCAAATTACCCTGAAGTTTCCTACTACAAAGGAAACACATATTACCGCTCCAACACACTTTTGGTTACAGTGCTGGCTCTCTGGCTCTCCGGTGCTGAAAGTGTGTGGTATGACGCTGAAAGCAATATATTGCAAAGTTTCGTAAGAATATATTGCATCTAGAGGTGATGTAGTTTACCGATGTTAAAGATACAGATGTTTAATTCCGTTTCATTTGCTTGCTAAATCCTACTTGGTATGTTATGAGAGAAATAGCCAAATTGTGAGTATTTCCAGTCTTACAAAAGCATCCCATTTTAACAGCCAATGACTGGTTTTAACATGTTCATGTTAATAGGTCTCTTTCAGTGTGCTTCTGTTAACGATAGGTATTGAAAATAAATGGAAGGACATTACAGAATATTAACAAATTATTAATGGCAAACATTACTAAGACACCTTTCTTGTTTGCCTACCACTTCCACATTAGAGTGCTTTTGGGAAATAATAATAATAATAATAAAAAAAAAATCCCTCTTGATGGAATCATTACTAAAGCATTTTGCATGCAGATTACTTCAGGCTTCAGCATTGCAACTCTCGGCTAGGTTAGGAGATGAAGGCCAAGATTTGTTGATTGAGATCAGATGGCTGGTGGCGAGAAGGGATCTAGCTGACTTAACTGGAGGGATTAAACTCAAGTCTTTTGGCTTCCATTTGGCTGTTTTATAAACTCCACTGCCGGGCCAGCTAGTCGGGCTGCGTTCCCCTCGTCGCGTATATGTGTGATGTTAGCGGGGCGGTTTGTAGTGTCAGCCAGTCCATCGGTATTAGCAGTCCAGACGTTCTGGGTGAGGAAGGAAAAGACAGTGTAACTGAAAGCTAAAATTAGTCCCCAAAGCGCCCGTCCGTGCACCTCCAGCTCAGCAGCTGACCTACTGCCCGGCTGCTGCTGGCTGGAGGAAAACAGGGGTGAGCACTCTCTAGCCCGGCTAGCACCGGCGTTTTTTGGTGGTTGACGATGTGTGGATGCCGTTGGGCAGAGCCGGCGTTCCCAAGAGCTCCAGCCCCATTTCCCTGCCCTGCCCAGGTAGAGGCATGTCCCCGCAGCACCCAAATCACAACAGACGTCCCCTGGCTGCACCACGGCCGGCACTTTGCTGTGGGTTGACGAACCATCAGACATGCGAGGAGGAGGGTTTTGTTATCAGCAATTCACATTTGAAGCCTCACCCATTAGACATACCCCCGCAGGAGGAGATGGAGCTCGCTTTCTTCTTTCTTTCAGAGCCCTAACCTTTAATTTTACAACACTGATTGAAACCAAGAGTGGAAATAAAAAGTCAGAGCTACTCTCTGTTTTCCTTCCCCTCCCTTCCATTATCTTCTTTCTTTTCCATCCATCCTCATTTCACATGCCTCTCAGATTGCGTCCCCCTGGTTTTCCAGTTATTTATTGACCCACACCTAATTCCTTACTTCCAGAAATGTGTCAGGAATCCTGCCTTTGAGTCATTCGCTTTTTGCTTTCCAGGCTCACCTCTTTGACCACGTTTTCCTGTAAGAGATAAGGATACAGGGTTTGTGGAGTAATCGCAGCCGAACGCCTGGGTTTCATTCATAGATCTGTTGCCGCTGGCTCATTATGGAAAATTAGGAGAGTTATTTCACCTTTCAGTGCCTCACCTCAGTGTCACGAGCTGTAAAACAAGGCTAATAATTGTTATCTCTTCCTTGCAGGAGAAATGGGGAGCTTCGCTAATGACCATCTGCTAAATGTTCTCAGAGCCTCACATGAACATTTCTACTGAAGTGCAAATTATTATTAGAAACCAGGGATTGTTACTGGATTGATATCAAATCATTGTCGACAGCTTCTCTGCAGGGAAAACTTAGGCGCAGCCAACAAGAACAAGCTGCATGTTTTGAAGTTGTGCAGTTGATTATATTGGCTTTCATCTTCTGGTAAGAGGATCCTCTGCCATCTGAACTCTCTGATCTCTGGGAACACAATTCATCCAATCAATCTGGAGGAAAATAAACCTCCTCAGACAAAAAAAATAAAGTATCCACCTGAGATCATATGAAGATGGAAGACGTCAATTAATTCCCAGCCCCCACTCCTTAACTCTTGTAAACCCAGTGTTTTGCTGGCCCACCGGACAGTGCTTAGGAGAACGCTGTAATGCGTCCATTACACAGTCTCAGTATCGCAAAGAGCCTCACGAGCCTGCCTGGGCTCAGTTATAATTGAAACCACGCAAATATTTTACAATGAAATTGGTGCCACTGGAAGCTTCTATGGACTGTCTGAGGGATACGTGTTGATCTCGTGGTCGCATACGGAGATTTGAGGTGCCGGGACAGATTTCAGCTCTGGCTCCTTTCCGGCATGAGCCAGCCCGGGGTGAAGGACTTCTCCGTACCGCTCCTGAACCTGACCTGGTGTATTTTCTCTCTAGGTCAGCCTCAAGATGCCCACCCAGCTGATGGATTTGGTTGCAAACTGAATCTTGAGCCCATGTTGAGCACCATATAGATAGACAGAAACCCCCGCTGGGTCACCATTGGTGTGTGCCCCATGTGCCCAAGACCCAAATGAGCTCCACTGATGACTTTACAGGGAACCACTGTCTGAAGCGAACATGGCCTCCCATCCTTTTAGTGTATGGGCTCATCTGCCGTGTTTCCCCTGAGCTAGAAGTTGAGAGGGAGGATCGCTGGAGGCTACAACCCGTTACTGGGTATTCAACAGCAACACTGTCAATAGGGGCAAACAAGCGGAGATGGGGCTGGAGATGGGGATAATTACAAGCACAAAGTTGTGAGGTCTCCCGCGACACTAAAACTGATAATATATAACCGGCGAGGCTTAGCAACGGCCCCGAGCCTTCCCCTGCTGATACCACTACGTGCCATGATGGTCACTGCCTTAGTGTGCTGGGTTTAAGTAAAACAAATGCGCTTTAACGATGCTGTTACTATCCAACAACATCAGCGGTGCCGTACTCACGAAACCCTTTCCAAAGCAACGCTGTGAGGGCGTACAGGGAAGAAAATGGGTGAGTCTGAGCTTTTCGGGGTTGTAAGGGGAATATGAGTATCCCTGGTGCAACCATCTGCAGCGCACTGGGGACTCTGGGGATAGGACTTGGTTCTCTTGTGCAGTGCAGAGCATATTAAAAATGGAAAAAAAAAGCCTAGTAATTCTTTAATTAAAAAAGGATAATAACATCTTGTGTTAACATTTTAAAAAGCAACCCTCTGCAGTTAAAAATATACCTGTAAAATAATATGTGCCTTTTGGCTATTTCCTATAATGTGTAACTTTGGTCACATGGCTCTCATTAAGATACCAGAAAATGTCGTAAACTAGCATTTATAAGCTCAACATAGGAAATTTCTGTATTTTTATTTTGAATTTATAATCCCAGTCCAAGATTTGCTGAAAGATATGAAACTTTATTTGAGGTTTTGGAAGTGGAATGATTTCTGAGCAAAACAGTCTTCTTTTGGTAAAAACTCCCATCTGTTCAAATTTTGACATTTTCTTCAGACAAATACGATTTTTTTTTTTTTTGCCTACAAATATTAAAAAAAAAAAAAATCTGGCTAAGAGCGCAGTCACTAATACTTCAAAAATGCAATGTTATGAAATATTAACAGTTTAAGATAAAACTACTTATGGCATGGCAGCGTAAACGCAGAGCCGAGTCTGCAGGGCTGAGGAGCTCTGCCGTGGATCCCTGCGTGCATTTAGCACCGAAGGCAAGGAAGTTTTGCTGTGAAAATGGACAAGAACATTAAAAGCAGGGAAGATATTAACCACATCTTGTTAACACCGAGGCTTGAATAACACTACCCCAGGTAGTTAATAATTCATACTGCCCAAGCACGTAATCAGATGGAAACTTTCCTGTTTCCTCCGAGCTCACATCCCTGGACAAAGGTCAAATTCTAAAATTTCAGATAAAGTGGACTAATTAACGCATACAATGACGAGACAAGGGCCGATGCCCTCCATTCCTCAATAATCTAGGGATTTGGAAGCGTACAAGCAGGTTCGATACCAGCCTGCAAGTCTGGTTTTTCAGCAGCTCGATCCCCAGCGCGGCTCTTTTACGAGCAGGCTGCAGGTGGCAACACATTTATGTTCGTGTCTCGGAGCACGAGAGCGCTCCCCGAAACGTCGTCGTGCCGGGATCAGAGCGGAGGATGTTGCTCTCAAAGAAGAAATACAATCAGGAGGGAAATATGATAAGCATTATTGCAGGGGACAGGTTAGGAAGAGATCAGGTGGGTTTCCTTTCAGTGGGAATGGCTCATTTCTAAAGGCGGCCACTGTGATTTTTCTGCTTCGCCCTCTCAGCCCATGCCCAGCCGCTGGTCTTTGTGCGGTGCCGCGTGGGTTATGCCGGGAGCCAGGCAAAGTCCTCTGGAAGTGGAGCAGTGTCCTCCGAGCTGGGCAAAGCTCTGGGACACATCAGGGAATATCTTAGAAGCAGAAGGGATAAATGAGGCATCGTTAATTCTCCTTCCCTGGGCTCGTTGTCATGCTGTTCTCCTGGGAGCAGGAATACAGACCTGCAGCTCTCCCTCCCTCCTTAAGGAAGATTAACCAGAGTAAACCTCAGATTTATTAAGTTATGATTTATAGAGTCCCTAAGTGCATTATAGCACCCTTACCGTGTCCGTCTAGCTATCCCACTTCCCTAGGTGCTATAGCAGGGTTTTACTCATAACTAAAGGCATTTGTAAGGGTTTTTTTTTTTTGCAGTGGGGTTTTGCTGATCAGCCCTGGTGCGGCGTATTTAATCCCAGGAGATGGAGGGTCACTGGGGGAGGCAGCCTGGCAGAACAGCCTGGGAACATGGGAGGGGAGAAGCATCATCCCTCTCCGTGTGGAGAAACGCTTCTGACATTGCACAGAAGCTCAGGTCGTAGCAGGGGGCTTGTTCATCTAAGCCATGTGGGGTCTATCTCAAGATGCAAAACAGCAGGTTGTGTAAGGCTCGGGCTCCCCTGGTTCTTCAGCATCAGTCCTGCTGCCGGAGATGTGAGCGGTGCTTCTGCCTTTTTGTAATGGCTCTGAACCTTTAATCTCTTTTAAGCGCCTCCTCTGGAAAATGGCCCTTATTCGCTATGCTGTGGGGACAGGACTCCTATTGAATGGTCACAGGGAGTAATTGCTTTAAAATAATATTGCAGAGTGCTCATGTGCCCTTGCTCAGTTACTCTACTAAAGGTTGATCAGCCCTGAATGATGCCACTATCGGAGCACACGCGAGAGCCAACCCAAAAAAGCACTTTCTGACAGCAAAGAATACACTGTTTTACTGAAAAAGCAACGGTATTTTGGTCAAACCATCCTTGACGAAACAGCCTGATGACGCAGCTTCATCTGAGTCAAGTCGCTGCGCCAAAGCTGTGCTGTGGGGCGTCACCGCACGTATAAATATTCATGACTGCATCCACTGCACGTGGCCCACGCAGCGAGCAGCAACCTCATGGCAGCCAGCGCCCGGCCAAGGAGATGCTATGGCCTCTCCCTGCTTTCCCCACCTCATCTTGCTCTTTTGTTTTGGCTTCCATCGCCCCTGAGCGATGCTCTCCCCGGTCCCCACCTCCCCCTGCCTCCCTCCTTCATCATCGCCCCTGCGAAGCCACCAAGCCAGCTCCCATATTTGTGGGTGTGTCGATGGCAGGCGATGGGGACACGTCCAACTTCACCCTCTGCCCTCCTCCAAAGGCAGAGCTGCCCTGAGCCCTTCTGAGCACAGAAACCTGCTCGTTAGCGCAGAGCTTTTAATCAGGGGCTGGGAGCCTGGGTGGTCCATGAGCAGGACACACCAACAGTCCCCAACCTTCGTCTGGGAGTTGCCAAAGCGCGGAACAGGTCGATGTGGTGATGACTGGAGAAACCAGCTGCAGATGGTCCATAATTTTCTTGCAAGGTATTTCTGTTGTTCGTGCTGATACCGGGAGGATGGAGGGGGACATCGGACCCACTCCCCGCGTGGGTGCTGCCTCTCTGCTCCCAGCCCCGTCCCAGCGAGCGGGTCTGCCTGCACTAAGCCCACGAGCAGGGCAAAAGGGCAAATTCAGCAATACCTTTGGCTTATCAGTGACAGAACAAATTGATACCAGACTTTTAAGAGGGTGGGGAAACGTCTCTCCATAAAAAGAATCTAAATTTACCATCGTGTTAACAATTCTGTAAGACTTTTTGGCAACTCCTAATGGAAATTTCAGGAGCAGATGGAAATATTTGGAAACGTATAGAACACATGAGCCTGCAACATCCATTTTTATTTTCTCATTGGGAGCGTGGAGTGGTTTCATGTTGCCTTTAAATTTTTTTTTTCCTTTCTTTCTTCTGG
Organism: Balaeniceps rex; assembly: GCA_013401315.1. Classification (NCBI taxonomy): domain Eukaryota; kingdom Metazoa; phylum Chordata; class Aves; order Pelecaniformes; family Balaenicipitidae; genus Balaeniceps; species Balaeniceps rex. The sequence continues at coordinate 510,019 of VYZW01040885.1, read as the reverse complement.
ATACTAAGAAAAGCAAGAGGGGAAGCAGGCGATGGATATAGGCAGGAGGGGTTGTTTTTGGTATTGCTCGCTTGATTCCCCTGTGTGGTCTGTGATGGGATTCAAGAGAAAATGGCACCGGTGCAAGGTTCCTTGGTCCCAGGTTATTTGGGAGCTGGGCAGGAATGGGAGGGCACCTGCTAGCCTGGCTCTGTGAGGTCCAGTGAGCCAATTAACCTTTTCCAACACAAATCGAGGTGAATAACCTGTGTCTACGTCCCAGGCAGCATGTGAGGTTTAATTAATGAGTGTAAAAACACCTCAGGGATTCTTTGATGGAAGATAACGTCAAAGTATGCAGAATGGTTTTTATTACCCCTGATGGGCAATGCCCAAGGTCACAGCCACCCTGGGAGAGGAAAATCCGTGGAGAACATTGAGAAGGTGAATCAAAAGTTCCCAGTCCCCGTTGCCCACAGAGCAAGAAAAGCTTTTGCTTTTCAGTCCTATAACCCATCCTAGAGCACGAAATTTGGTGGAATAGGACAGGAATCAATAACAGTAATAGACACTGTTATATACAAAAGCTGGGAAAAAAATAATAGCTCTCAGTTACCAAGTTTCTGGACCACTGCTGATCAGTAATGAGCAGGAATGAAGGAATAGGCCGTGTTTTTCCGTCTCCCCGATGGCTTAGCAGAGCGGGGGCCAATGCAGTGGCTTCACTGCTGCTCTGCTCTGGTAGATCAGCCGCTACGCTTTTTTATGTGGGGAGCTCATTTGGAAACTGAGGCATTTCCCAAGGTGTTTACATTGTCCCGCTTCCACCAGATCTCAGCAGCTCTTGGAATATCCATACCTAAAGCCTTTAATTAGAAGAGAGACTTCTGGGGCTGGTGGTCGCAGCATTTATTGTGCTTGGAAGAGGACTGGTCTATTATAGCAACAGCAAACTAACCGAGCGCCAGCAGCAGTTCCGACAGTGATCGCATCCGTGGCTTAGATGCACTTCACGATAGCGCAGGCTTTGGAAAACGAGTGCACGTTTCCCCTCGAAGCCCAGGGAAACGAACCTGGGTGATGACAGAGCGACTTCTCTCGCAACTACTTGAGCAGCTAACGGAGAAAAACGAGTCGTAAATCCCTCGCTGTCTCCATGCATTGACAACGGCATGCACAGCTTCTTCCATTTCACGGTACTGAATCAGAATATGGCATGGGGTAGAAATTGCTGCCTTTTCTGACGGGCGCTGTTGTCATCCCCTGAAAGCAAATACTCTGCAGTGGCAGGGAGCAGCTTCGTGGCATGGCGCAGGGAATTCAGCAGCCTGCCGTGGTGGGGGGGGCAGCCGTCCCCGCTGCCCTTTGCCCCTCGCCGCCCCCTCTAATGCAGATAAATGGTCCAGGGACAGCACTCAGCCCTTTCCCTCTCTGCTTTCGCTGCACAAACTCTTTTTCCATAGTGGGATTAGCGCAAAGGAACTGGGTTAAATTTTCTTGGATGTTGGCCGCGATACAGGACCACATCTGCCCAGACCTGCAGAAGTCGTTCAGGTCCTAAATCCTCTCAGTCGTATCGCTTCCTAAGGATTCCCGCGGCAAAGAGATGTTGGCTGGAGACCGTCGCAGAGTCGCGCCCGTGCCCAGTGCTGTGGAGCCGCCACCATCCTTGCCGCGGGAAGGTGTCGTTGGTTTGGTCCTGGCACCTTCGCCTTTGCCCAGAGGCAGCGGGTCCTGAGCCACGGCACCTTCAGGTTGTAACTTCTCCCTGGAAATGCTCCTTTCGGTACCTTGTAAAACACGAAGGAAGCATTTGGAGTGATTAACTGTGGGCTCTTCCTTCCTAACTACGATGTGATCCCATGTGTGACATGGAAGCTGTTATGATAATTCCTTTTTTATTGACTAGTAGTGAATAATTGTATTATAATCCCTCTGTCCCTGATAAAGATGCATAACACACTCGCGACTACTTCGAGGCAGGTTTAAGCCACGTGCTCACGCAACTTTACCAGATGCCGTGTACTTTCTATTCATCCCACATCAGAAGAAAAAACAAACAAATTCCAAACTCTGTTTTATTCAAAGCAATCATCAAATATAAAAACCCAACAACTGAAATGAAAAAGCTTCTGTGACTTGAGAATAATATGTCCATGAAACCATTTGATTATAAACATATTAAAAAAATCTCTATTTTGTTTGCAAACCACTTTTTATGTCTAAAACGCTTGAAGTGAAACCACCTGAAGATAAATCTGAAACCAACACCAATTTATTGTGTTCCCAAGCGCAAGGCACTCAGGTAGCACATTAATAATGAAAAGCAGTGGGGTTTTTAAAAGTTAATCATTTTTAGTCAGCCAAGGAAGGAGTGTTATTCATAACGCAGACAAATGTCTTTGCCTGTACCTGTGATTCATGTGCTGACGACGACTCCACTCTTCCAGCCGTCCTTCCTCTGAGCTACTTCACCTTTCTCTCTGTACTTTCTTGCACAGTACGTTACCAGCCGAGACGGTTCACATTCAACGCGGTGAATATGGAGTGAGGGCTGTGTATGGCCGAAGCTCTGGAGCCCTCAGCACAAGGAGGACATGGAGCTGTTGGAGCGGGTCCAGAGGAGGCCACAAAAATGCTCCGAGGGCTGGAGCCCCTCTGCTCCGAGGCCAGGCTGAGAGAGCTGGGGCTGTTCAGCCTGGAGAAGAGAAGGCCCCGGGGAGACCTTAGTGCGGCCTTGCAGTGCTGAAAGGGGCCTCGAGGAAAGATGGGGACAGGCTTTTTAGCAAGGCCTGTGGTGACAGGACAAGGGGTGATGGGTTTAAACTAAAGGAGGGGAGATTTAGGCTGGATAGAAGGGAGAAATGTTTTACACTGAGGGTGGTGAAGCACTGGAAGGGGTTGCCCAGAGAGGCGGTGGAGGCCCCATCCCTGGAAACATTGCAGGTGAGGTTGGACGGGGCTGTGAGCAACCTGATCTGGTTAAAGATGTCCCTGCTCACTGCAGGGGGGTTGGGCTGGATGGCCTCTAAAGGTCTCTTCCCACCCAAAGCATTCGATGATTCTATGATTCTAAAGCAGGACTAGGTGATCTCCCCTTCTCTTGGTCATCATCATCGAGAAGATGCTGCTGTAGAAAGACTTCTCTAAATTAAGAAGGAGCCCCATGAGCTGAGCTGGAGGGGCCACAGGGGAGGGAGGGATGCCAAAACAGAGGCTTAAACCATCTCAAACGCTAGAGGGAAATTTCAGACCCCTGTGGCCCATGTGAGCTGGACCACCTCCTGACCACTGATGCTTTTGGGTTGTCTTTTATTAAAATCCATTCCCAGAGCTGCAGCCTGTTGTATCAAGTCTCTCCAATGCAATTTTCCTGTCCACTTCGGTCTTCTCCTACCAGCATAAATATCGCAGACCTACATTCCTTCTTTTGTGCCCTACTGAAGATGTTTCGGTTCAAAAGCCAAAATGGCAATTCTTAAGTCTCTCCACGTGTTGGGATTTTTCTCCTTGCCAAGAGGTGCTGCTGCTTCCCGCAGTGCGGGGCCAGCTCGGGAGCTGCTCCCCAGCCTGCCCCACGGCAGAGGGGACGGGTCGTGTTTGAAAAAAGCAAATGAAAAACCAAAACACAAATCCCCTTCTTCCATGGAAGTGTCTGGATTTCAGCTCCTGGGCAGAGGCTTGCACTGGGAGAGGTCTGGAAAACTCCGACCTGCCGGGGGGATGGACGCAGCCCCTTAAACACCCTCCAGGTAGTGTGGTAAGACGAGACTCCCCAGGCTGGGGAACACGACGCTGGGTGCTGAGTGTTTGACAAAAAACTGGCTAGAGTTACACCAAATTGTTTCCTCGTCATCAGTCAAAATTACCCTTTCCTTCCTCCTCCTCCTCTCCCTCCTGAAATACAAGAAGATGAAAAGAAGAAGGGAGGGGGACAAGAGGAGGGAATAAGGACAGCGTAAAAAGTGCAGTTGTTTCCCCTGGGAGAAGCTCTGATGACTCCGCTGTCTCCCCACGACCGCAGTGCCTATTAGCGCCTGTTGATCCTGCGTGAGGTTATTTGGGAAGTGCTGGGAGCTAAAACCTTACAGCGGACTTTGCATCTGGCCTTTACGGCATTAAACTCTGGAAACACTGCGGGGGGAAGAAAAGATCGTTGCCATCATGGCGGATGACGTGTCCGCTGTAAAACGGGGCCAGCTGGGATCGGCCGGTGCGGTGGTGGGTCCGGCTGCGGACGGCACCGGGCAGGGGAGGGACCGGTCCACGTGTGATGATGCTCCTGTGGGAGCTCCTGGGATGCTGCACAGCATGAGGGACAGACGGACACTTCCAGGAGCCCTTTCTGCAGCACTGCAGGAGATCCCAGAGCAATTCAAATAAAACTAATCATGGCTTTTGATTTGGCATAACCCCATTGCATCGGAACAGCCCACTGGCATTCCTACCAAAATCCAATGGGTTTCGTTTCTCCAGATTTCCAGTTTTTTAAAGAAGGCACCAAAGACCACCAAGAGCAGCAAGATCTTGCATTTAGGGCATCTGCATGGGGTTTGGGAGATGCTCTTTCAGACACCCCATCCCTCTTTTGTGGTCCCTCCCTGCCCAGGTCAGCTCTCTCCGTGCCCATTTTCAGTGCTGGCTCTCCACAGCAACAATTCCTCTCTGCCGCGTTGTTCAGTGCCGAGCCCCAGGAGCACCACATCTTTCCTTTTAAAGCTGTTTTGGTTTATTTCTTTTTTTTTTTCTGGAGGCTGGAGAATTTATGAATTTATGCCGGGCTGTCAGGAGGAGCACCCTGGAGCATGCCGAGTGGGTTTTCCATCGCCCAGAATAATTCAAACTGGCACGAAGGGATTTTTAAGACAACACAGGCAATCAGCTCTAACCAGGCACTCAAGCTGAGATTTGGGCAGCAAAACAAAACCGATCCAGTCAATATTTTGGCTGTGACATTAAAAATGACATTAAAAATGATATAAGTTAAACCACTGTCTGGCAAGGTTGGTAACTGAGACCAACCGGCTCGACTGGGAATGATCCTCCAGCGGGCTATAAAAATGAAGGTGCTCCGGGTTTTGCAGCACAGCATCCCTGGCAGAGGGGTGAAAGCCTGACCCATGGAGAAGGGGGATTGCAGCAGGAGAGGCTCACTTCCATCGCTCGGTCTAGGAAAACATGCAGAGCTGCTCCAAAAAATCCCCAAACGTGCACCAGGCAGTAAAATATTTGCCACATTGCTGAGCCTATTGCCCTGAGCGACTGGGACCCCAGCTTTTTGCACCCCGATGCAATTCCAGGATGCCCTGGAGCTGCCCTTTCCCACCAGGCCTGATCCTGTCATGCAGAGGTGTCCCAAACGGAGAAATCTTGGAGCTGCCCAGAAAACGGCATAAAAATGAATAGCTGTGTTATCCATCCCTACGGAAGGAAGGTCAAGGCTGCCAGTGGGTTGCGAGCAGAAATGAGTGTCCCGGCTGAAAGCAAAACTAGTTTCCCCCGCTGCTGGGCAGAGGTGGTTTTTGGAGGATTTTTCCGAGATGCTCCCAGGCTCTGGGCATGGCCATCTGCCCCGCCAGCCAGGCATGTGCTGGTTGCTCATGGCTATGGGGACGGCAGCGATCGGGTCCATGAGCAGAACTCACCCCGTGACTCACCAGGACCTCAAAGCCAGATTTTCTCAGCTGCTACACATTAGCACTTTGACTTCAAGGCAGCTCTGCCTCTTCACCCCAGTCACTGACCTGGCCCCAGCAGCCCTTTTTTTGGTTTTGTTTTTATTCGCGGAAAATCTGTGAGCAGATAAAAATTTCCCTAAATTTCTTGGCTTGTTTGATAACCCCCCTTTATTGATTGATTTACTTGTGTTTACTTTAGCGATGGACAGAAGCCGTCCCAGTTGCAGGCAAGCTGTCTGCCTGCGACCGATCCCAGGCAAGCCGGGGATTTTTTCTTCTCCTTGCTCCGGCGGATGCCTGAGTGCTTCTCTCACAAACACCAAGTGTGAAATGAAAAATTCAGCTTTGCCTTCGCTCCATCATGTGACGGACTCTGGAGAGGGATGATTGTGGCTATTGCTAATTCATGTAAAGATCTGCATGAATAACCGTGGAAAATATTTGGCATCGCTCAGCCCCAGATATAACACGATTAAATACGTCTCACAATTATGCTTAGTCTAAAATTATAGGCCCTGAAATACCTTGCATACCGCTCGCAGCTGGTATAGCTAAATTTAGGGGTCTCATCCAGCGTGAACAGCGTAGCGGGAGCACGCACTGTTGTTTGAGGGGACGCGGTGGGGACACTCAGGTCAACCCGCGGCAGCAACCGATGCCATTTGCTTTTTTAAATTCCTTCCCAAACTTCCGCAGACGCTTGCAGGCACCGTTGCCGTGCGGGCGTTGCGCACCCATCCGGCACGGCACGGGGAGGGAACCGCGGCTCCGGCTCTTCCCGGGCTTGGGCAGCACCTGCCTGCCCGCCCCACCACCCCCGGGCATGGCTCTGCCCCTGCCCAGCAGCCTCGGGGAAGGAAAGAGCTCTTTCAACTTCTTATTTCCCGGTTGGGCTTTATTTTTCTTTCCACCACCTCTTGACCTTGGACGTGGAAATAAGGGCTGGCGTCCACAGAGCTGAGAAAGTTCTCAGCATCTTCTTCCCTTCCTGCAGACATCAAAAGGGGATTGTGGGCTCCATCGCGTTTTACATCGCGGCCGGTTTTGATCCTTTAAGCATAAGAGACATAAATCTTCTTCCTCTTTCTCTCTCTGTTTGGATGTCGATTCTTTCCTGTGTTCTGAAGTTTCTCAGGAGAAAATGCGAGTGGGTTTATAAGCTGATTATCTGTCTACAGATTTTTACCTTGGTGATTCTTATCATTACTGTTAGGTGGACACCGTACTGACAGCGTTTGGAAAGGAGTCCTTTCCGAAGGCAAAGGTTGGAGAGCAGGAGCTTGAACTTGCCAGCAAGCAGACGTGGTTTTGTAAACCCGTACCTGGGGTGCTGCGGTGGGGAGATGCCTCCAGCAGCCTGCTGGTGCCGATAACGGCGGTGCCGACTTTTCAGCGTGGCCAGGCACGGAGAGAAGCAGAAACAGGCTCCCAAAATCATCCCCTCCATGGACATCCCTGGGATGAATTGGAGCAGCCCCACTGAAGCTGGGGGCGCAGGTCAGAAAATTGATATTTATGATTTTACTCCAAGGGAGAGAAGCCGTGAGCCCAGGCACCCCGTTCCCGCAGAGCCTTACAGCTGCTTGGTTTGGCGATGGTGCTTCTTCCATCTACTGGGTGATGGGGCAGAAATGATACCCTGGTGTCTTCTCAGCTGAGAGGCATTTGGGCCACGGGTTGTTTTACACCATCTTTAAAATGCCTGAGATCTTAAGCCTCTACGTGGGCTGGGGGCTTCTTTCCCAAAGGGGTCCACTCGCGCCCCTGCCTGACCCAGGTCCCTCGTTCAGAGCTCCCTTCGCATCTCTGACGGAGGTTGAAGGCCCCAGCGGGAGGGAGGAAGATGAGAAAAAGGTGAAGTCCAAAGAGCAAGAGCGAGCAGGGCCAGATCTGCAGATGTCGGAGCATTTCCTAGCACTGAGCTGTTGTCTGAGCAAGCGAGCATTGCCGGCGTCGCTGCCAACAACTTCGCTTTCCATGTGCTCGTCCTCAACATCCCCACAGTAACTCTTGCCTGGACAAGTTACTTTAGGAAGATATTGATGTATTTGCGCTGCCTTTTTAATCTGCTGGAGAAGCAGCTACGGAAAACTAAATATCTTACACAGAGGATTTTCTTTTTTCCCATGTGCCTGTGAACTTGCCTTGCAGACAGGATGGGGGCATGGACTACCAGCTACCTGGAGCTGGTCATCACCATCATCATCATCATCTTAGCACGGCCATGCTGCCCAGGGCCAGCGTGCATGTTCAGCTCAGCGTCCAGCCACAGATGTCCAGGCGGGGAGCACAAAAGCTGCACGCAGCAATTCCCCCGGCGCTGCCTATGAGCACGGCTCACCAGCACGGGTCAACCTTGCACCCGCTTGTGCCCGGCCGGCCGTGGGGGTGAGCGGGACCATGCACGGCCCGGCATCACCCACCGGCGGCCGGTCCCTGGGCTATTTTTAATGAAGCGCAATCACTTGAATGCAGAAATTTCAGTGATTTACTGCCAGGAGCATGAAAAAGAAAAAAAAAAAAGGGGGAATGGGGGCGGGGGGAGGGAAGGTCATTCCAGTTTCTTCCTGCTTACACCCCTCGCAGCTTTCGGATACAGGATATCGCTGAATGGCAACCTCCATGCTGCATTTATTTTTAAGCCACTGATAGCTTTCTAAGTGACCTCGCTGTACATGAGCAACATCAGCCAAGAAGCTGTTTTTTTCCGGCCCTTCGACGTCAGATTGCTTCCTTTGACACCTCTGAGGGCCAAAAAATGGGAAGCATTCTCTTCCCAAGGTGACTTTATTTTTTTCCCCTGTGATACTGCCGCTGGGTCTCTCTCAGGCTCGGGGGCCAGCACGGCATGAATGGCACTGCCCTGGGGACACGGCCCCGGGGTGAAAGCTGGAGGTCACTGCTTTAGGGCAAAGGTGCCCAAATTACCCGCTCCCGGGGAAAAAAAGTTGCCTCGGCTGGAGCCAGAGCTAGGGCAGCTTCACCTCGATTTAAAGGACTCTGGCATGCACTTGTAACATTTTTTTTTTCTTCTTTTTTTTTTTTTTTTCCTTTTTTTTTTTTTTTTTTTCCCTTTTCAGGGCAGCTGGGGCTTTCCAGGATATCCCAGCTCACATCTCCATAACCTGTTTACTGTCATCTTAGATTTAGCGCAACTTTTTCAAGCTCATTCACAACTGAATGAGAAATAACTGAGCGCTGCTCCAGCACCAGAGGCGCTGAGCACCAGCAAAGCGCTTCACCCCCGCTTTTTGAAAGCACGGGGAGTTTTAAGCACCCTCAGATGAAAATAATAATAAGGGCTTCTGGAGTCTGTTTTAGACTCTGCAATGGAGCTGGGAGGGCGATTAAGCAAGGTGCTTGCTTGGTGCCTCAGTTTACCCACTTAAAAACCATGGCTCTGCGCCCTGCAGCATCTGTGTGATGGGGATTTCTCCATCCACTCCTCAACCGCAAACCGCAAGAGAGGTTTTTAATTTAAAAAAAAAAAAAAGGAATGGGTTCAGCTAGAAATGCAAGGGTAGGTCCCAGCTGAATTTTTTTTCGCAGAATTTGGGATAGGCTTGAAAATCCCCTGGAAATCAATAGGAAGAGCCCGGCTGGAGAAGACCCTCATGGGGGTGAATGAGCCTGGGCAGCGCTGCTCTGCACAGCTCTCCGGGGTCGTTACGAGGCTGGAAAAAGGGGAAAACACCAGGTTGGGACACGGTCGTCTCCCATCCCTGGCTCTGCTTTGTCTCTGCCCTGCCTCCAGCACTTCAAAGCGACCAGGAGCAAAAATCTGGCTGAGAGGTATCCTTCAAAGCCGCTGCTGCCTGCGTCACTCCTCAAGGAGAGGGCACCGGGCTCAGATATGGATTTCTGAGCTCAAAAATGTCAGAAGGAAGTGATGGACTTGGAGGAAATTCTTGCGACAGTCTAGGAGGAAATGGGAGATGTGAAAATACACGATGTATTTTCCTCCCACAAGCTGTGCGCTCTGTTTTTATTATCATAAACCTGGGCCCAGAGGATGTCAGCTTGTTTATTTATTTGTTTAAATGAGGTTTCGCTCCTTGTTCAAACATTCCCATGTTGGCAGCTGCTGCGCTCCCGGCCCATGTCCCGGTTCCCGTCTCCCCTCCCCTAACGAGGGGACGTGTCAGCCCGGGCAGTGTCCTCGGCCACCGCTGAGGTGGGAGATGCTGAAGGCAGGGTGGGAGGTGGGTGCCCCCAGGGTCTCCCTGGGCATCACAAGCTGCAGCAAGAGCCCCTTGGGCTGGTGGCACCACCATGTCCTCGTGCACGGCACCGCTGGGCTCACGGCTTCTCTCCCTTGGAGCAAAATTAGAAATACCCATTTTTTTGGCCTGTCCCCCTGAGTCAGCGTCTCCCCTGCAGAGCAGCTCTGGCAAGTATGTGCTGGCAACAGCCCCGGTGTCCCATTTTCTGTCATTTTGAAGCATTGTCAGGAATAATTGCTATGGAAAATCACAGCGCAGCATCGGGAGCCTCTGTGCATACCTAAAGCTGCTCACGCTAGCTCCCGAGGGCTTTCCATGGGCTGGCCGGTGACCCATGGAAGATCTCATGGAGATGGTGACCCCTTCCACCCCAAGCTCCCTGGACACTTAGTGGTGCTGCCCCATAGTCCCCGATGAGGCTGAAGGATGCCCGGAGCCCCGCGCGGACCCACCGCAGCATACATCGTGCTCAACCCACGTCTTGCTTTCACCACCACGGAGATGAGGGGGAGTTTATTGATCACCTTGCAACGTTGGCCAGCCCGAGCCCTCAGCTCTGGCACTTCTTGCCCGGCAGGGCGGTGGGGGGGTACCCCCCGGCTGAGCCCTGGCTCTCCCACCGGGGTCACACCATCAGGAAGCCACCTCTCACCCCGGCGTGGCGGGGAGCCGCGGGAGATGCACCTGGGAGGAGAAGCACTTTGCTGGAGGAAGAAAACAGGATCTAACATATAAACAACATCCTCAATGGCTCAGCAAGTGAGTCGCTCTTTCCAGAGCCTGTTTTCGAGCCATTGTTGCTTCCCCCACGGCCCCCCCGCCGCCCGCCAGCGACAAAGTGCAATTAAACCAAGATAGTAGGATCCATCAGAGCCCAGGGGATGGTGCTGCCCTGCTCCTTCTGGCGATGCTACAGCCCTGGATGGACCCAGCCAGGGCAGGTATTGCAGAGGTGGAGGGTAAGAATATTTCCTGGCTCTCTTCCAGGGTGCTTCTAGTTTCAAAGGGGCTGAAATACACGAGTAGGGTGTGATTTCCACCCCCCTCCAGGCCCTGAATATTTAGTGCAAAGCTTATTAGGGGCTGCAAGATAACAGTGAGCCCTGGGGACAGAGCACCTCTTGGGACAAAGCAAAGCTTTCCCGAGGAGTCACTCATGCTCCTTCCAGAGAGGTCCCTCCACAGGACTCCCCACCATGAAAATGGTTTTTCTGTCTAGTGACCACGTGGTAGAACCTCCGCATGTTTCTGGAATGGACCATCCTCTATTCTGGCCTCCATGGTCATGGCATTAGGCAGAGCGCCCTGCATACACCCTGAATTTTGGCTATTTTTTTGACCAAAAATGACTTTAATTTCGTTTTCAATTCAACAAAACCCCAAACAAACAACTTGTTCGTTTGTTTTTCGTTGCGTATTCCTTCCTTCCGTCCTATAAAGCATGGATAACTGAGTACAGCATTGCTGGCAGCAAATGAGTCCAGATTGCTGCGGTATCCCAAAGGGATCCAACTGGACGGGGCTGAACACCGCGGGCTATTCCTGCACCAGGACTCCCACAGCCCGAGCCCCTCCGGGCTCTGGGGTGCCTCCCTGCCACCCCAGGATATTATTAGTGTCCGACTGACATGGTACGACTTGTTCCCAGATTTATTTTCCGGTTTGTTTGGATGAGAACAAAGTGTTTTCTTAACCTCGGGAACTGTCGCGCTTGGCCGCGCAGAGTCCCACCAGCCCCGTGCGGCTGGGCTGTCCTGGCACACGGAGGAGGTGGACGTCCTCCACTCCCATGCCCTGTAGCTATCGGTAGGTGTTATCCCGGTGTTATTTGCAGCGTTTCTTCTGCCAGGTTACCAGAGGTCTTGCGAGCTCCCTCCAGCACCACCCCGCAGCCCACCCAACACTCCGCCTTTTGCCAAGGTCTCCGTGCAGGAACCTCTCCCCATCGCCCTGCAGCCCTGTGGACCATCCTTGGGCTTCTGCGTAAGGGCTGAACCCATCTCCTGCCTTGTCCGCACCCCCATCACGGCTGCTTCCCTCTAGGTGACTTCAGACAAAAGGTTAACGTGAACCCATCCCCACAGGCTTGGACCTGCCCATCTCCCTCCATCCCCCGGCTGAAACGCTGCTTGCTTTTTGCCTGGAAATACCAACCAATGCTGGTTTCTTCCATTTTCCCCTTTTCCTCCACTTTCCTTCCTCTCCCCAAACCTCACCAATGCAGCCCCACCACCTCCAAGGAGACCCCATCCCCTTGGCTGGGGAGCAAAGGGGCTCCACCTGCACCCTCCCAACCTGCCCATGGGATGCACCCCGGCCCCACCAGCCCATGAGGTGCCCAGGGGGGCTGGGGCAGGGGACCTCCCAAAGGGTTAAGCTGCTCCCCAGCACAGGAAACCTGCAGCCCAAGCCAGATTCCCAGGGAGGAAACACGCCGTTTATTGTGGGAGAAAAGGTAAGCGAAGCGTTAACGCGATCGCCCGCGCAGAGGTCATCAGCGTATCCTGCTGCAAACTTCCTGAGTAACCTCACACGAGAAAACAACAACCCCGGGACGTGGTGGGTTTGTTTTTAACTCCGATTACCTTGGACCTACTTTCTCGTCAGCACTCACGGCCGCCTACATACCAGCCCTGCGGAGCAGCCGTGGACCTGCTCGAGCACCCTCTCCTCCCTGCTGCTGGGTTTTTTTTAGTGTTTCTCTTGCGTGACTGTTGTGTTTTTATTCCCTGGACTGGAGCGGGGCGGGGAGGAGAGGAGGGAAGCAAAATGCAGCTCTGGAGGTTTCAGGCTCTTTGCAAGATGCTGCTTGGAGAAGGTCTGCAGCAGGTGGGAGCGGGAGGAGCGGAGCAGCCCCACGGCAGAGCTCTGCGAAGCCACGGAAGGGAAATCCACCCAAACTTTGTGCATTGTCTTTTTTTTTTTTGCTTCTGGCTCTCAGGACATGGAGCAAAGAGGGTTGGGGGTAACTGGGGGAGCAGACTGACACTTGGGGAAACCACGAGAGGGGCCAAACTGCTGCATTGCATTCCCCAGCCTGCAGAAGGGAGCAAAGTGTCTCTGCTGCTTTTTCCAACCCCTGATTCTTATTAGAAGTAAGGTTTTTACAGTAGCTGGGGTTCCTGCAAAGAAAAAACCCCAACTTTTAAGGTAGAAAATGCCCGAGATGCTATGCCAAAGATGATGTTTAGACAGAAATGACTCAGAAGTTTAAAAACTGAAGTGTGATGCAAGTAGTTTCATTTACATACACGCACAAAAACAGTGGCAGGGCATGACCAGCGCATGAAATGATTCCGTTCGGTTCAGCATCCGTGCGTGGTTCCTTAGCAAATATTTGGTAGAAAGAGGAGACTCCTAGAAGAGGTCCATGGTGAATTTTTGCTAACCTCACAGACAAAATTGGGATGAGCTCCAGGTCTGAGGCAAGGTGCTCAGCCTGGCAATCTTCAGGAGAAGACACAGCGCATACAAATGTTCCCCTTTCCAGGTCTTGAGGTAATGCCAGGTCTCAGACGTTAGCGAGTGGTGCAAACCACCGAGCGAGGGTTTCTGCCAAGCTGCCGGCTCGACGGGTCTCGCACGCCGGGTGTGCTGCTTCAGCTGCCACATCCCTGGACGTGGCCCAGAGCTGAGAGCTTGCCCTCCTTGCCAACCAGCAAGAGGATGGGTTGGACATTTAAAAATGTCTGTAGTGTTGAAAACCCAACTCTCGAACAGGATCAGCTCAGATCTCACTTTGGGGCATCTGCTCGTTGATGTGGAAGAAATGTCCTGGGTGAGCTTGGACTGACGGCCGGGGACGCCGTCCCACGCAGACCCACCAACACAGCAGGAGGAGAAACTGCTGGGTGCCCACCTGCCTGTGTCCTCCTGTCCTCCACAGCCACGTCCTCCTGTCCCCTTGCATTTGCCTTTCTTTATATGCCCTTACCTAAGATGTAAAGTCCAAAGGTCCCAGGGCCCAGGGACCCTTGAAGACGATTAAAGAGACTTTCAGGCTTCCTGACAGCTACTGACACACCAGTGGTGGCCAAGTTCAATGGACTGGACTGAATCTGAATTCCTTCTTTTCCCTGTTTCACAGCTGTGGACCTGTTTCACAGCCACCACCATCGGGCTTCCTGTGCTCAGTATTTATTTTGCTTTGAAGGGTTTGACAAGATGCGAATATACATCCACGGACGTGATTTGGAGCCGCAGGACCGCGGTGCAGCCGCACGCCCTTGGAGTAATGCATGGCTCCAGGGGAACGCAATCGATGCCGTGATTAGCTATGCTAAATTGAAATCTTATGATCTTCGGGGTGGTTACATAAAATGCCAATTAGTATGCGGTCGACATTGTTTCATATAAATGTTTTTCATTATATTTTGCTGTCAGCAAATGCTGGTGTGAAACCAGTTTTCATCCCTCATATGGCCACCATGAGGAGGTTGGGAAACGCACAAGCATGACTGGAGTCTTCCTTTAGACAGATGCGGTACCTTGGTTACCCAGCAGCGGTGCAGCATCTTTTCTTTGGGCAGTGGGATGGACAATTCTGTGTTGGAAGGGACAAGCCCAGAGGCCCGGGGGCTCCTGCGGTTTGCACAGGACCCGCCAAGGCTGTCGTGACAAATGCACCCAGCACTTCTGATCTGCTGCAACCGCTATTCGTTGCGCCTTCAGGTCTTATTTTTTATATCATTGCTGTGGCGATAAAGTGCTGAGTCACCGGATCCAAGAAACGCTGTGCAAAATAGCCGCAAGGGACTCCTATTTGTTAAGATGTCTGGGATGCTTCCTATTAAATAACAACAAAATGCTGTAATAATAACTTGGCAGCTCTCTGCCTCGTCGGTCTGATGCTCAGCGCGGGTTTGCTTTCCTAAAATTCTTTTAAGTATCTCGACAAATTGCACGATAGGAAGGAAGGCCGCTTCACTCTTGACTTTTGCCTGAATGAGTTCTTGTAACGAGCAACTATCCTGAAGAGATGGGAAGGATGAGAAATACATCTTTGAATCACGTTAACTGGCAATAGCGTGGGTTATTACACGCTATATTTCCTGATAAAGCAGGGACCCGTTATGGATTTTGCAGAGCTGTGGTCTTGGCAGGTTTCACCAGACGTGTAGGTATGGGTCAGTAGCGGCTTGTTTCACCTCTTGGGGAAGTATTAGCAACCCCCCAATGTTTAAAAATAAAAAGAAAAAGCAGGAGACTTACTGCTGGCATGCTTTCCATCTGCTTTGCATCCCTATTCCATGATCTCAGTTAAAAGTCTTTAGTAACGAAATGTTTTAATTCCTATATAGTGTCAAAGCCTTAAATGAGGTTGCATGGGCGTATCTGTGGGCATTATTTTGTTTTCATTATTTATTTGAGAAATTCGTCTGCTGCCGGCTAGATTTATCAGCTTTCCTGGCCTAGGTGGCACCAGTTGTCCCTGCTAGAGATCCCCGCACGGCAGCGCACGCTCTTCGCAAAACTTCAGCGCTGGGAAATCTTTCCAAAGTATTACATTTTTTTCCCCTGAATTCAGGGTGATGGAAGTTGAACCAGATGAAAGATCAAAAACATTGTGCTGACTCCGATACGTGGTTTTTGTTTTTTTTTTTTTTTTGATGAGGAACGCCATGCAGAGGGTTTGTTAAAATGTTTTGCGTGAGTTACTGTTATACTTGGTAAATCTCCTGAACAACCTGATCCTAAGTAGCAGAATTTCAATCTCCTGGCATTTCAGACAGTCTGTGTTTGCCACATATTCCGCTTTACTGCTTTTTTTGCTCCTTAAAAAGTCCCACTGTCTTTGTTCCTTAAGAAGTCAGGGATTTTCATGTTCCCTTTGAGGTCACCTGCGGTTTTGCTAGAGGCCACTGTCTCACCCCAGTTCATCAGGAGCAACTGAGGAGAGCGTGGATGGACACACAGCCCGGTGGGACCGGGTGATGTCGGAGGCACGGAGCAGCCCCTGTACGAGGAATCGCGGGGCAGATGCTCTCGCCCGGGATGTGCCCGAGCTGTGGTCGCTGGGGCTGGCAGAGTGTTTTGAGAGCCATCCCAGCGGGGTCACCGTATGTCACCCCCCTCCCTCGGCAGCCACCTCTCGGGGACAGGATGCCGGTGTCGAAGCTCATCTGCCCTGTTGGGGCAGCTTTTATGGTCCTGTTAGTATTTCCGGAGTATAAGGCATCCTGTTTTTTTCTCTGCATGAAAATAACACAATAAATCTTTAATAAAACAGAGAACTCTCCAGGAAACCTACTGCAGGAATATGTGCAAACCCAGAGGCGATCGCTGAGTTACCACACCCAAACAAACCTTTCTCCTATTCTGATAAACAAAGACCTCAGGAGACCCCGATCTCGTGCCTATACATCCGACGTGCCGTATAAAATGAACATCATCGTAGTATGTTCCTCCCCCGCTATTAAAACCACTGTCCCATTGACATTTCTACGCTGATGAGCCGCTTTCTCTGCCGGCGGCAGAAGTGTTTTGCTGTCAGGGTAGCAGCAGGCAGCGCGAGACGTGGCGTGCGCGTGGCTCCAGATTACGGCTTCCCTTCTCCGTTATTAAAATTTGAGCCACGACGGCGTGAGCCATCCTCAGCAAAGCCTAATGCAGTGGTTGATGCTGCTGTCTGCATTCAGAGTTTTCCAGCGTGAATCCGATCGCCAGTTGAGATGTATATGAAAATAGAGGGACGCCTCACCGAGAGCCCAATATTTCCTGCTGGGAATGTTGAGAGCATCATTCTAAAATTTTTTATTATAGTCTTGATACTGAGATTATTTTTAGAATATAAGATATCAAGAATATAAGATTAAATAATAATAAAGAATATAAGAAATAAGGAAATAAAGAACCCCAGGTTTCTTTTGCACAGGAAGATCCCGGGCTGAGGGTCTGGCTTTGCAAGCTGCAGCGGTGCAGGAGCAGGACGATAAGATGCAAGCAGTGAAAAATCACAGCTGAGGTTGGGAAGCAATTTCATCAACTGGAAACCAGAGAGGAGGAGCTGGAGCATTTCACTTTTATGGCATAATAACGACCCTGCGACACATGATGTACTGATGAATAGAGCAAACTTAATTCTCGATGTGTCCACCCAATTATTTCCAAGAGAGATAAGGGAATATTCCTGTCACTGTGCAAAGTCCAGATAAAGGCATCTCAAAAACCTGTGCAGTTCTGGTGACTGTCTTCAAGAAAATTTAATTTAAAGTAGAAGAGATTCAGAGAAGGTCTATTAGATGACTGGAACATGGAACTCCTCCTATAACAGGAAAATAGGGGAGGTTGGTTTTGCTCAGCTCTGTGCCATGAAGGCTCAAAATACGTATAAGAAAATCGGGAAGAACCCGTAAGTAGTAAGGGGAGCTGTAAACTACGGGGGAAGGCAAAACTGATCCTGGATGCAGTGGGGAAAGTTTCTAACCATCAGAGCAAGAGGGACTGGAACAACCTTCCCGTACCTGTAGAAGAGGCAAATCAACCAAAAGATGGGGTTTAATCCCTTCTGAAATGGGTGTTGTGCAATGGCGAGGAGCGTACGAATGCAGTGCCACATGCACGCTTGGCTTCACAGCGAGCGCAGAAATCTTTCCAAAAACAAAAACAGTCATTTACTCTGTCCTAAACTAGCAATGAAGTCTGGGCTGCAGTACGGTGAAGGGGAATTTACCACTGATTTAATATGATTAGGATTTTTTTTGCCCAAGAGTTTGTGTCTGTCTTTTTATATTATCTGGAGGGTCGGCGCGGAGTCCTGAGTCAGGAAAACAGCTAACTTAAATTCATCCCTATTCGCAGCAGAAGTCTTTGGTTTGACTTCAGAGTGCTCCGTGCATGTGCTTAACATTAAGGCTCTGCTTACAGGCTGTCCTGAATAATATGCTAGAGTGTATTTTGAGAACTCATTTTTACTTTTTATTACAATAATAACTTCTACAGTGACATGAATTCCAACACGAAGCACCAAGAAATAACATACCCTTCCAAATGGTTTTCCCCTTCACGCTGTTATTAGAATACATGTTAGGAGAGCAGTGTATTATAAGACAAAGCGCTTTCCAGAAGGCATATTTGTCTCAACCTCACTGCAGCACAGCAGTTACTTTGTAGGCAAGGATTAATTATATTACAGAGTCTGCTGCTGCAGATTGTAGTCAAACGGATCATTAAAAGAGCAGGACAGCAGGGACCACTGCTGGGGTATTGCTTCCGAAGGGCCCAACTCTTGGAGGTGCTGAGCTCCTGGGGCTTCGGTTGGCCTTTCTTTCCCTATTTCCTTTTCAAATTTCATGCTGGCGTTCCATAAAATGATGTGTTTGAAAAACTGTCCTGCTGCGATTCTGACAGTATATTGCATTACTCCGAGAGCAGAGCTACCCTGGGTACTAAGCCTAGGATTATAACGGCCGGCCGGTCGTATGGGATATGGAGATACCTAATAATTACTTTTGTGCTTATTGGTAATTACCACCTAAGCCCTAAATAGCAACGTCAGACACAAAACAAATCGTGCCCATGATTTGGATGGGGATTGATGGGGAGGTAGGCAAAACCCCACACATATTAGTCAGTGCAATCAAAACAAGGAAGGTGGAAGGCAACTCAGACTCCACCAAACGCAGGTCCATCTCTCTGCTGGTCCTCCGGCTGCTGGGAACTTGGTTGGAGGATGGGGCAAGCGGTGGCTCACGTGGGAGTGTGCAGGAGAAGCGAGGGACCGGGGTCGCTCCTCTAGCGTCGCTCAGGCTCTGGACCCTGACATTTGTGTTACGGGCAATTCCTGTTGAACTATGTCAGCTTTTAGATCAAATTTGCTTTAGCCGTGATGAAAAAGGTAGATTTCTTTAAGAGTGAGCTAAGAGGAAAAGTCAAACATTTACTCTCAGGCTGATATTTTATCTCAGAGTTACCAGTGCTCCGACAACCCGAGACACATCTCCTCTGCAGGGAGGAGATGATAAGTTCTGGCTTACTCACGCTCCTCTCTCAGCTCCTCGTCTTCAGGGGAGAGGAATGATGACAACGTTTGCACTTAAAATTAAGCTGCAGAAGGCAAAACAAAACTCAAACTCAGCTAATTTTATCTGTGGTTTAAAAAAGAAACAACCCCCAAAAAAGCCAGTAAAAAAAAAAAAAAAAAACAATGGGAGAAATGAGCAATAGCTGCCAAATAAAATCATTCACTCACTCCTTGTATTAGTCAGGAGAGAAATAAACTTTTAGAAGGCCACACAGTAAAACAGATCCCCAAGCACAGTTAGAAAACAATGAGTCAGGATCCCTGCTTGAGCTCCTTGGACTGCTCTGTATTTTCTTGGGAAGCAGCACGTTGCTGCAAAACGGTACCTGTGCTCCCCGGCGCTGGGAATAGGTACGGTTGTTTAGACCGTTGAGTTAACGCAAACTACAGAAGAGATGGAGTAATTGAGGCAATTTGCTGCGTGGGCGTGCGGTTGTTTGTGTCGTGTCTCCGTACCGCTGCGGTGTTTGGAAAGCCACCGTGACTCACCTCCGCGCGCGGTGGCTGAGGACAAGCAGGAGGGTACCTAGAAGTGAGCCTGAGGAGCAGGCGGTGGTTGCTGGAGGCACAGCTAGCACCCTTGCTGCCAAACTTGGCTTATTTTTCCAAAAGTGGGGAAGCTTCTGGGCTGGCAAGAGCAGAGAGTGGTGATCTACGGAGCATCACTCAGCCCCCAGCACTGCCGAATGTTGGAGAGGAGAAGCAGTTTGCGTGCACCGGCGTGCGTCAGGTCAGTGAGGAGGGGATACAGCTGTAACCCAGGAGCACTCATGCAAATAATTTTGCATTGCAACACAAACTTCTGGGTGATTTTTCATTTCACACGGAGGCAGCATCCCTCCAGCCCACCACCCCAGTTCCTCCAGCGCCCCGATGTGCGTTACAGACCCTAACAGCATCACGACCGCGTTACCGCTGTTTCCGTTCCCCGTGTCAAACGTCAGACCACCGCCGCGGTGGGGCACGGCCGGGCGTTTTCCAGACGGACGCTCTTCACCGGGGGGGGACCCCAAAAGCGCTCCCACATTGCTTTGTGGTGCACGTTACCCCCGTCTAAATTTCACTTATTTCCATCTCAAAGACCCCGTTCTTGAGAGAGCAGAGATCTTCGTGGCCTTCTGCTTGTTGCTTTGTACATTTTGCCATGTGCCTGCTCGTTTTGCAATAGAGAAGCTGTTTGTGCCTCTGCAGACATATTTTGTAGGTGCAACTTAAGCAAAACATTTGATGTGTTGGGCTTAGAGGTCACCCAAGGAATGTCAGTGTTTGTCATCAGGAATACGGGCCAAGTCCTA
Organism: Balaeniceps rex; assembly: GCA_013401315.1. Lineage (NCBI taxonomy): Eukaryota > Metazoa > Chordata > Aves > Pelecaniformes > Balaenicipitidae > Balaeniceps > Balaeniceps rex. The sequence goes on along the minus strand of VYZW01040885.1, from coordinate 489,822 downwards.
CTCACCTTCCCCAAAAATAACCCCTTTGAAGTCAGGAGAAGGACTCAGGAGCACAAGGGGAAGCATTTGGGCAGTAGAACATAAAGGTAAATTTCACATCGTGACCTTTTATTCCTTTTTTTTTTAAAAATTTATTGTCTTATGGAAGTTTTCCCTCTCTCCTTTCCTCCCCTGAATTCGACACCAATGTTGGTCAGACAAAAAGTCAGACACCAATAAGCATTGGAAAACTTGTCCAATAGAGTTCAAAGGACTGGGGAATCTAATTTCCTTACTAAGCGTTGAACCTAACCTGAGTTTATACAACTGCATCCTTCAGGGTATTGGGAAGGTGCTGAAAACGCAGTAACAAGCAGCTTGGTTTTCTGGGATAAAAGTAAAAAGATACTGAGAAATACAACAAATAGAGAAAAAATCCTTAGGAAAGTTGGCAAAACCTTTGTAAAGACGGTAACAGATGCCCCCAAAGAGGAAATTACAACATGTGGCAGCTGTGTTTTTTTGGTTAAGCAACTTTTTGCGAAAGTTCAAAGCATCTGGGGAAAGTAACTAGTAACAGGGTGAGACAGATTTATGGAGCCCACACATGGTAATATTTCTGTATAAAATTAGTAAAAACCCATTAGATCCCTAGATGAAGAGATTAATTCATACAAGTTTGCATTCTTTGAAGAGCAATCATATTTTGACTTCGCAAACTGGAAGGACTGAGTAATTTCTTGGATTAACTAATCACAAGAGTTGTAATCCGTAATAAAAATCCATGCAAGGCTGCCAGGCTTTGTTTCTCGGAGGATTAGGGTACTGAGTTGCTCTGACATTAGCAGAACGCATCCCAGACCGCAGCCCCGTTACCTGGATCTAAAGGGTGGATCCCGACAGACGAGGCAGTTCATCAAAGCCTTCAACATATTTTTTTAATACGGGGGAACGTATTGTTTATGCGACTTGCTGGATTGATAAATTTGGGAGAAAAGCTTCGCATAAATCGATGGCGCGTGGCACGGGCACTGCCTGGCCGTAGCTAGCCAGCCTCCTATGTGCTACATATGTCGTGTATGCATATATATGCACACATATACACATGTGTATATATAAGCCCCTAGAAATGTCCTTCATAGCCATGAAAAGGACAGTCTGCGACAGTTCACGCTGCAGGTTTGTGTTTATTCTCTCTTTTTACAGCACTTTTGTGGTTTTGTGCTTTGTGTTTTGGTGAGAGAGCCAGAAGAGACCCTGGCCATCAGGGTTGCCGCGTGACCGACAAAGAAGAAAGGCTCAGGTTTGTAAATGTTTTGTTTAGGGCTAATAAAGCCCTAAATTAAATTTCTAAATAAACGGTTAACGTTCCTGGAGCTCAGGAAGGCTGTGGCTACCTGCAACCATAGCAGCTCAAGGTGTTTCCCTTGCTGGTTCCCTCCCCGTCCTGCGGCTCCCGCTCCTCTAGTGCTGGCACATGCCGAGAGCCAGATCAGGGAAATGATGCTCCTTAAAATCAAACCAAATGTTATTTTGCTGCTGGATTATTTTAAAGCCAGATCAATTCCCAGTCTGGTTCGTGGTGCAATCGCGTGGCCAGCTGTGCTGGCACAGGAGGGATCCTTGCTCAGGGTAGGAGGAGGGCAGGCAGACACTGCCGGGGAGAGGAAAGGACCCGCTGTCATCCCTGACAACTTCACAGTGTGAAACCATGGCCTGGGGCACCTTCAACGGCTTTGGGTTTTACCATCTTCCACCTCACCCCAAGCCTGCACCAAGTGCATGGTGATGACACTGTAACAGCAACTACTAAAATCAATTAAACCACGCCTGGATCGTTTTGCAATCGTTAGGGTCCAGCAGGGATGTCTCTGCAGAGAACAGCCAGTTTATCACATGTATTTTATTTCAGATCTTCTGTGAGGCTTTGGATTTTCATCCCCAAACCTTTGATGTTCCCGCCTCATGCTGCCAGACCAATTAACCCTTCTGGAGATGAGCAGCACGAGGCAGGGCAAAAAACCCAGCAGGTACCATCGGAGATGTGCTTTCCCAGCACGTTGGCCTGCCCGTCCCTGGGGCGTGCTGGCCATCCCTGGGGTCATCACGCCGCAGTGCCCCGAATGTGCCGGTGGCCACGGTCACGCTGGCCCCCCCGGCCCACGTGCTCACAGGTGCGATCGCACGGAGATGCATTTACAGAAGGCAAAGGGAGGCCGGAGGAAGCCGCAGTCACGCGAGCCGCATGTGGTTTAAGGAGCAAGTGCCAACATCTCTCACTCTCACTGTCCCAGCGTTGCTCCGAGGGCAACCTGATCTGCCTTTAATCTACTCTGACCACGGAACAAATGGTTTAAATAAAATCCTGCATGACTGAGTCACTCCGTTTCTGGCTTTTATACGACATACTGAGGAGCAATGGTTTACTTTGCCTGAGTAACAAAATTAATGTAAGAGAAACATTTTTGTTATGTGGTAACTAAGAAAAAAAAGAACAAAAGAGATGTAGAGAAATTTGGGTGGGATGTTTGTGCATGATACAAGGAAAATCAAGGAAAAGAAAGTAGTCACTTTTCTTGGAACAGCAGGTAAAAGTAACAACAGATAAACAGCTATGGCAGGCAGGACCAGGGCTCTGTTTTAGCAACCAAATTATTTTTTGCGAGCAGAGACCTGAAGCCCCGCTGCCCGCAGGCAAGCTGCCATCAACGAGACACCGGCGTCCTCAGGTCTGCCTGGGCACGGTGCGGGGGGAGGCACGGGCTGAGCGAGTACGGCGTTGCAGGGAAGAGGAGGACGAAGAGAAATGCCCGGGGGTCTTGGTGGGAGTGCTGCCCGCAGCTACGGTTGGCATTTAGCGCACGGGGGACCGACACAGACCATCACCTTGGTCAGAGGGATGCAGCCTGGTTTGCTGGTGGGTATCTGCAAGAGCCAGTCCCTGCCCCTGCTCGGGCTGTGGTTTGCAATAACGTGTGTTGTGAGAGGCTCCGCTCCGACTATTCCCTGCCGTCTACTTCTTGTCCAGGACTTGTTGCCACCAAAAAACCCTCCTCAGAGCTGGGCAATTAATCTTGGTTGGGGAGTCGAGGTGCTTACATCTACCTGAACACCCTGAGCCTCGTGGGAATACGTGACGCTGAGCTCAATGAAGGCTATTAAGGGATGAAGTCTAAATCCCGGCAGCGTGGGTTTCACACATCACAAGCCAACAGCGCCTATAGGAAAAGTTCTGCCACTTTCATTCTTTTTAATGAGAAAACTAATGATTTTTGGTAAGCTTTAGGACATGTAAGGTAATATCCTGGTGCTAGTGAGAATAACAAGAAATTCCCACTGACTTTTTCGGGGCATAGAATAGTTTTCACATTGACTAATACTTTTGCAAGGAAGGTTTTGCCATGCTGGACCGGAGCATCGCTGCCCGCGGACACCTGGTTCCTTCCCTCTCCCAATAGTCTACACCTCGTAGAGATGATCTTCAAACCACCTCCTGGTCTGGCACGTCTGGATGGCCTTCCTGATTCCCTGCAGAAGAGATCAGGGCGCGAAGCTTGAGATCTCATCACCTTTGTCTTAGCACATGTGGTTGCGGGGTATTTTTAGGGTCACTTCTCTGTTGCGTTTCATCAAAATACGGGTACGTCGTGTTCGGGACATGTTCCTAACGCCCGTCACTGCAGCTTGGCAGATCCACTTTGAAGTGGGAATTTTGGTGCTTTTACAGCAAGTGGTGCAAGAAGAAGAATGTTCCCCTTTGATGTTTATTAGTTATGAGCGTTGCTGGCCCCTTTTGGAGTTGATTTCATGCATGCTCCCCTTTAAGAATCGGAAATACATTTTACCAACATTTCAAATGTTATGAAATGCAGCATTTGGTGGGAAAGAGAAAGACAAATGAGAAAAATATGGTACTTTTTCATTCCCCGAAAGAAGTTATAGCTAGAAAAAATCGACCGCATGTGCGAACTTGAAGCCATTAGGTATTACTCTACAACGCTTGCAGCTCGCTGTGTCAGGAAGCAGAGGCTCTACGTGATTTTTCAGCTCTTACGCAGCGCTGTAGCCCATACTTTGCAGACATAGGACACGCTTATGGATATTTCTTTTACAGTGTTTTTGGGGTGATAAACAAAACAAAGTCAGCGAAGACCATGAGATCCCTATGTACTTGCCTTTATTGTCTTTGGATTCTGCTTTTGAAGGTGAGTCAGTGTTTATCGATATAAAAAAGTCAGAAACAATGCACTATCAGAGTCGTATATTTTCCCATGTGTCCATTGTCCCTTCACTTGCTGTGAAATCCATGTGATGGGGAATTAATGAGCGGACACCTGTTTTCTTGGCAGAACCTGTGGTTTATTTTTAAATTTTAAGCAGTCTCTGAAAGCGGTTGCAAAGGCGAAAAAACAAAACTTTGCCCTCGTGGATGGGAAGAGGGAGATGTTTGCTGAGCAAAGGGTAGCCCTGGTGTTGCACAGCCTTGGAGCATCATACAGAAAATTCAGGCTGGCTACGAGGCAGGACTCTCTCGGGTCTGTACTGCGCGGCTTCTCCTGAGGCTTGGCTGGTTGGTCCCCGTTTAGCAGCATCCCAGGCGTGTGAATTTGGGATACACCTCCCCGAAGAGCTGATACAAGGCGGGTACTAAAGTTTCATTAACTTGTAAGCCAGCAAACGTCATACCAGGATGCTAAATGCAGTAGTTAAGTTTCGCATAAAGCACCAAGCTGCTTGCAGGGCTTATTCTCTCCATCTATTATTTATTTCCTCGCTCATTAACTGCTCCAGTAGCCCGAGACACTGAAATCTTGCAGCCAGATTTCTTATTTGAGAAACTCCTTGTTGTTCGTACAAGACCTCGCATCAGATGTGCTTTGAGCAACTCCCCTTTTCTCTCCTGCTCCTCAGACCTTCTGGAAGCACGTACTCTATTTTGCAAGATCATGTTTACACTCAGCAAATCCGCAGGGAAATGGGCTTTTGCAAGGCAGCGTTGGCCAGAATCAGTAACAGCAACACCTGTGAATCCACAAATAGCTGTAGGAGGGAGCAAAAGAGAAAAAGTAGTGGCGAAGTCTTTCAAAATTCCTTCAAAATTGTTCTGTCAAGCTGAGATGCCCCCTGGAAGATGGTCCTACCTCCAAAACCGTCTGATGAGCTTGAGGAGAAGGGGGACTCTACTCTCTGAACCACACAGAAAGTGGAGTTCGTGCCCACAGTGATCTCTTCTTAAGCCTGAAATTTGTCAACCAGCAGGAAAAATAAACTCTCTGCCTATGTCTTGCTTTCTCCCTACCTTCCATGTCTGGCAGACAGACAGATAAAGCAAGTTAAAAGAGGTAATTTGCAAGAGAATTGCAAAGCTAAAAGGTGACGATAATGCTATATTGGAGCAATTTTGTATCACATGTAACCTGGAAATGGTACCAGCTTACTAGAAGTGAGTAATCCATCAGGAGAGAAGAGGCAAAAGGCTCTGATGCAGTATCTGCCAGCCTTCGGTAAATGTACAGTTCTTCATTTAATTCCGAATTGCCTTCCAGTCTAAGGACTCTGGAGTGATCACGCGACTTCTTTGGGGGTGGTTTGGTTTGGTTTTTTGTTTTGGCAGGCAATGAAGCCATGAAGCCTGAACATAGGCAGAGCATAAAGCTCAAATTCCCCATGCTACGCACAGACGGGTTTAACAGTCCTCCTCTTATTCCCATGTCAGTGTTTATATGGAAGGGATTCAACTTTATGACAAATTTCACTACTTTCTAGCCAAGCAGAGATCCTCTCCAGGGACATGAAATTTGGGGGTGAACAACTTTCATTGGATTTGCATAGCAGATCTGGAGTTAGAGGCATAAATAACAACTTGCGGTATCAGAAAGGCTTCTCTACAGACCTGCTGAGGGTCTCCAACCCCACTTCCCGCCGGCTCCAATGGACTTTTGCAAAGGTCTACGTGAGCCAAGAGGGTCTTCTGCTGCTGGTGACCATGGACCTCTGGTGAGGAGCAGGCCGGTCTTAGCTCTGTGGAAACCCATGAGATATTGGGGTTTAGCCTGGAGAAGAGGAGGCTGAGGGGAGACCTTATTGCTCTCTACAACTGCCTGAGAGGAGGGTGCAGTGAGGTGGGGGTCGGTCTCTTCTCCCAAGTACCAAGTGATAGGACGAGAGGCAATGGCCTCAAGTTGTGCCAGGGGAGGTTAAGATTGGGTGTTAGGAAAAAATTCTTCATGGAGAGGGTTGTCAAGCACTGGAACAGGCTGCCCAGGGAAGTGGTGGAGTCCCCATCCCTGGAGGTATTTAAAAGCTGGGCAGACGAGGTGCTTAGGGACATGGTTTAGTGGTGGACAGGTACAGTTGGACTCGACGATCTTAAAGGTCTTTTCCAACCAAATGATTCTATGATTCTATGATTCTATTGGGGTTCTTAGTACCTTGCAGGACTGGGGCCTCTGCTGGAGTCTACAGGCTTGATCTGGATGGAAAAGGCGAGGCACCTGTGTGGTGGAAACACCCTCCTTGTCCCAGACGAATTCCTGTGTATGAGGGACTACAAAAAAATACCCATTTCTTGCTATAATTTTAGCAAGCATGGCAGGTGCACGGTGTTTTCCGAGACATATTTTCCTCTCCTGGATAGTTTACCTTACTTACTTATGCACAAAGACGTCCTGAGCACAGAAATAACCACGCATCGAGCCGCTTGTGCACGCACGGTGGGAGCAGCATGGAAACAAGCGCACGGCAGGAACACGGGGAGGCTGTTGCAGCTATGAAAGTCCACCAGCAAATCTGACGGCTGAAGCCTGCCCTCTGAACACTTGCTCATGGGATGTTTTAGAAGGAAATATTTTTGCTTAGCTTTTATTTGCTTTTTCTCCTCGTGTACATGTGTGCGTGTTCAGGGTCTCATTTGTCTGCTGGATTTCAGATTTCATTTACTCCAGCTGTTAATTTCCCACCTGACGTCACAGCTCTATGACTGTGGCATCAGAGCTAGTTGCTATGGGTAACGTTATGACGTCATGCAGCCACATGACAACTTCAGCTGGGGATTATGCGGAAGCACCGGGTCTCATCTTAAACAATAATGAGGTTTTTTTTCAGAATTACCCTTAGTTTTAATAAAAAGCAGAAAATATGGGACATACTGGCAGAATAATCTCAACCCAGAATGTTCTTGACGTTTCCATCGAGTGTCAGCTGCTCTTTAATTAGTAACCAGAGGGACATCGAAGAAGGTTGCTAATTATGAGCATGCCATAAAAATGTAAACACCGTGTTCCAGTTTTATAATGGCAACACCTTGCTGTGGATGCAAAAGTGAGCCTGGATCGACTAACGAATGGAAAAATCATGGGATTTTTCTTGAACAGCTCACGAAGAGGCATCTGCAGTTATAAAATCAACTATTTCCTTTGGAAAAGGCATGAAAATATTTGACAAAAATACCTTCAAGGTTAGGTGTTTTTTTTTTAAATATATCCCAGGAATAATCAAGATCTGCAGTTTTTGGAAAATGAAATCATAAATCAAGATGGCTTTATTGAAAACCATCGGTACTTCCAGCGTTTTATGATGCCTGAAATTTTCTTCATTCCAACCGCTTTTGTTTGCTCTTTCTGCCTTTTGAAGCTGCACTGAAAACCAGTCCCGAAGTGAGTGAGATGTACTTGCTACAGTGAAAAACCTGAGGAAAAGAAGCTATTTGCTGAGATCTTTGTTAGGCAAGTCGACTTTAGTCCGACAGGTCTCTTTGCCGGAGATGATTTTATTTCTTGGTTCTGATATTTGCACTCTTCTGAGCTATCTCCCATCTGAGAGCATGGAGATGGCTCGTCCCGGCCGCAGCAGCGGATCCTGGATGATTTTGTGCGTTTAGTTGCCTTTTTTCCACTATAGCCCTGCTATTAAGGCCGATAATGAGCTCCACTCAAGCTTGTGCTCCGGGTAATAAGAAGAGAAGCAGGGAAGGGGACCGAGGCGTTTAAGACCAACAATTTAAGCATTAAGTGGTTTCTGATTTAGGTCTCTCCACATTTGGAAAGCCAGGCTGACCTCTCTCACGCCTGATTTTCAGAAATGCTTGACGATGCTTGACTTGCTTGGAAAATGAAGGTGCTCAGCACTCCTAAAAACAGAGCAGAATTGTGTTTTGTTGGGCGCAAAATTCAATTTGTAATTCCCTCTCTCTTGTTTACCACCCTGAAGGAACTGGCAATGTAATATTTGTGCCGTAGAGTATTTTTAATTACTGCTTTTTTTCCCCCTTTTTTTTTTTTGTTGAGGGAGAATATATAAAAATGATCGAGAAGGAAGAAGAAGTGTTGCTGAAACATGTTTTTCCTTTATTATTCAAGCGTACGAGGGGGTTGACACCTATTCATGGAACCATTGACAGTGACGTGGAGTCTGGCAAGCCCTCCCAAATCCTGATGCAACCACACAGAGGTGGCAGCTATTGCCAAGTGGGCAGTACTTGCTCTCGATGTGTCCGTCGCCACTCACATGCTGGGCTGTGACAGCTGAAAAAATTAGCCAAAAATAGCTGTTCCCAAATATTTCGCTCTCAGCATTCGGTCCCATCACGGTAGTGATTGACAGCAAAGCCTCTGCTACAGCAAAGCTGGAACAGAGGAGTTAACAGGAGAGCACAGAGAGTGCTGCAAAGGCAAAACCAAACTACGAGCTAATTCAGAGCAAAAGGGATTCCCCGGAGGTCAGGAGATGGCTTTGAACAGGTTGAGTCGTTAAATGGATGTAGGGTTGATTGATGAATCTGCATCACTCACTGCAGCGAGCTGAGTGCATTACGTTGTAAGTGTGGGTTGCAGCGGATCAGTTTGAGTACGACTGCCTGCCAAAAAGGCGAAGGAAGTTCATAAATTACCCCGGAGTTATGGAAACAGATCCTTTCTGCAGAGGGACCCGGGGAGCAGCAGCGTCCCTGGGTAGCCCATCTGTATCCCATAAAGAAACAGATACCTGTAATTAGTGCCATGAGTTATCACGACCGCGCGCAGCATACATACGTCTCCATCCGAGAGGACGGTGCTTTGCAAGTGGGAGCATTTAATATGGAAATAACCAAGACAGCTGAAAGTACAGTTTCACTGGAAGGTTTCCAGCCAAGATGTTTGAGGCAAAAGCTTGCTGTTGCCAGTATGGGAGAAATCTAAGATTCAGAGCTGATTGCATTTCCAAGAAACAAAACAGGGAAACTTGGACACCGCTGTGGAGTAGGTGCACTGGAGTTCATACCATGCAACCTCGCCACTGGCCTTGTTTACGGCTTCTAGGTGCTCCAGTGAAGCGCCGAAGTGCCAGTCGGAAATCAGATATCTTGAGAAAACAGGATTTTGTTTGTGTTCTTCAAAGCCGCAAGGCTGAACGGGGGAATCTGGGATCCATTTTCCCTCCCTGTGCTCCCCTGCCTCACTCTTACGGAGACTTAAACAAAAGGGCAAGGAGGCCACTGCAGAGTAAATGAAGCCCTTAATTTACCATAAAAAGAAGACGACTGGCTGTTAAGGTTTTATCGGATTACAATAAAGGCTCTTTGCACTCAGGAGACTGTGGTTTGATTCCCGGCATTGCTGGCAGGGCTGGAAATCATAACCACAGATTATAGCAAGAAGCTTCCAAATTTCCATGTTCCAGCCAAGGGTGCTGCTCCCCGGTGTGGCTGCTGCCCCGTACCAGCCTTGTGCCAGCATGGTCAGGATCTGCAACGTCCTCCCAGGGCAGGACCTTCAGCCAGGCTCCAGGTCTCTGGGGGCATCGCCAGTCAAGGTGGGGGATCCAGCCTGGGACTGCTGAGACCTTTTCGACTCGAGATGGGCACAGGAGCAAAGTCATGCCGTGTTACCATTTAATTATCCAGCAAGAGTTTAAAAATAAGCTACTTTCTCCAGTATGCCTTTATATTATAACTTCTCAGATGAGAAGTCTCCTTCCTTTCTCCCAGATGCCTCCCAGCAGCCGCCATCACAGAGTGAAGGAAGCGAAGCAGGTTATGGCAAACAAAATTGCCCTTCCACGAAAAAACCTTGTTGGTTTTTTCCAGGCTTAAATTTCATTAGGAAAATAATTTTATTAACATAACACATCTTCTTTCAGCGTAGAGAGTGCTGGCGTTTTGTTTGTCAGCTGGCAGAGCGAGCAACGGGGCAGCCCTGCATTACAAGGAATATGCAAGGAAGGAGTTTAACTGATGCTGTGCGTTTGCTGCCTGGAAGACACATCTGCATTTGAACCTGCAAAAGAGAAATGCCATCGCACCTTGTTTCTTCAACCCTTTGTTGCTGTCGGTGCATAAAAAAAGGTACGCTCCTGTTTGTCTGCAACTCGTTCGTCTTTACGGCACATGGCTCACCATCAATTTTTTCTCTTTCTCTGCTGTCTCAGTCCCATGGACTCACAGGAGGCTGAGGCTGGCTGACACCTCCGGGGACCACCTAGTCCCATGGTTCAAGGCAGGGTCACCCAGATCAGGATGCTCAGGACCGTGTCCAGTCGGGTTTTGTGTATGGAGTCCAGTATGGTTTTGAGTCCTCTCCAAGGACAGAGACCCCACAACCTCTCTGGGCAGCCTCTCTGCAATCAGCGTGTCCAAAATAGGCAATTAACCCTTAGAATAATGAACAACAAGAAGCCAAGAGAAAAGAGATTAAGCTCAGTCTCCTCGAAAAGTTGTTCTCCTTCCAATGGCCTTTTTGGTTGGACGCACATAGCATGGATGCAGCCTTTGGAGGGAAACACCTTCTCCTGGGTCTGTATCACAAACGTCAAAATGACAGTGTGGTAAAACATCACATCCATAATGGGATGTAGACCCGTCCATAAACTCTCTTTCATTCCTTCATCACTTGACATCGCTGCCAATCAGTCTGGTGGAATCTCGTGGTAAAGGGCAGGGAAGCAAAGGGCAGTCCGGGTGAGATTCGAGTCTCCCTCCATTTACCCTTCATAAAACCAGCACCTGGTGTTTTTAACCCACGCTGGATGTATGCTAGAAAATGTGTGCCTGCTGGGTCCTCCGACAGCATTAAGAAAGATGTTGTGGCCAGTTTCTCTCTACTGCATCCTTCAAGGCCAGCGCAGAGTTTAGGCCTTTTTTACAAACCAGAGACTATGCAAAGCTCCAAAGTCAAATTTTCCATAGGAAGAATCCAGAAAATGTTTTCTGTAGATAAAACCAATTATTTTCATTATAGCTTTCTAACTTTTATTTCTATAGTATAATACATTTAATATATAAAAATATTAGAGAAAATATAACAAAACCAAAAAATTCAAAACAAAAGCCATTTCGAAAAGGAAACTCTAAACATTTTGTTCCAAAATAGTCAAAACAGAATATTTTGACATTGTCAGAATTTTTTCCCTCAGGTTCTCTTCCAAAACAAAATTCCAGAGGAAAAAAACCCCAACATTTCATTAAGCATTTTTGTTTAACTTCCACTCCGGCCCTGCAGAATCCAGCAGAATGTTTTTTCGTAGCAACTTTTGCAGTCAGCACTTCTATGCACAAACATGCACCGTGTACGGAACAAATGACCGTGTCTTTTGATTTGATAGATACTTTTATGGTTTTGTATATAAATAAACTAGATATCAATTAATCAGATTAGAAACCTCGCCATAGTCAGTCTGTAATTGATAAAGAACTTTTTTTTAATTTTAATTTCGCTACTGCTGAAGCAGGATAATAGATTCAGTGGATGCTCAGATTAATATTAATGAGCATAATTATCTCTCTGTTCCAAGCACGGCATCTCGGTAAGGCTAATTTTCTTGTTAATTGACGAAGGCTGTGGAACAGATTTACACCTGGGTGGGAATGCAAAAGAATTTAAGAAAAAAAATAATTAAACAATGTTCTGGAATTTCAACATGAAAATATACATGTATATATTTTTTTTTTTTTCCCAATGGAGACTCCTCCTTGGGACACAGGTCAGCATTTAGCCTCCCTGAAGACAGCCCTTAAAGGACTTGCAAGATCTGCAAAACTTTTCCAGGAATGGCTCCATAAGCTGTCTTCTATTATTGCACACATCAGGGTTGAAAACGGAGCTTTGCCAGAGGCAGGCTCACAATATTGCAAAAAATTCCACCCAATGAGTGGCAGGCTATAAGAAAAACAATATTGATATTTTCCTCTATTTGTGGTTTCTTTTGTCCACAGAGTGTTTTTTGTCTCTCAATGACGTCAAAGCAAAATTCTCTTGCAAAATGACAACTGGAAAATAACCCTGAGAATATATTGGATTTCCTAACTAGTAATTAACTAACTTGAGCTTAATGGAATGTATTATATATTTTACCAAGTCTACAGAAGATTAGTAAAACAAAAGTAATATTTTCTGTTGTTTTGATTGCAACGCTTGAGGCAAAGGCAGCTTAATACTTCACAAGTAAGTGTTTTGCATTCCTAAAGTATCTGTACGCTCAAACACGTCACAGCATCCTCATCGGAGGTGACAACAACCACACTGCGTGTCGCATGCTCAACCCGCTGCCCTTGGGATGCGCCAGGGCACGGACAATAACGATGCCTACAGTTCGGTGACGTGCATCTCATCCTTTAAAAGAGCAATTCGCCGCCTTCTAGGAGAAGTGGTCCTGTATTTCCTGACTCCCTCCATCACCTGCGGAGCGACCCTTGGCCTGGCATCTAACTTCAAGCTTCCCAAAAACAGGCAAGGGGAAAAGCGCTCCCAGCGGTGGTCAACAAGAGTTGGGGGGCTTTGACAAGCCTTTTTTCCACATTTAAGTGGAAATTAATTAATTCAGATCACTTTATTCTTTTCTTCTCCTTGGTTCTTCATTTCTGTAAAATGGGCACATTCTCGAGCACAGCGTTTTATTGCATGTTGATGTTTATGGCTTTTTAAAGGAAAAAAGTAATCTGGCTTTCACAGAACCCACTGTGTCTTTAAGACTGCCTCACAGAAACAAAAATATAAATTTTGGCATATGCTCCATTGCGTAATATCGGAAGGAGCAGGTTTTACTGAGATTGTCTAGGACAAGCTCGAACAACAATGGTTATTTTTCCTTCCTCCATGAAAGTTTTTTTCATGACTTTACACCGTGCAGGAATGGCTAAGAACTGAGTCTCAAACCCAAATTCTAAAAGCTTCATCGAGGCTCTTTTTTTGTGGTTTCAATCAGCTGTTGCTGAGGATATTCTGCCCTACACACCACGCACCAGTCTAAAAGGGCAATCACATTACATCACTGCTGATGAAGCTCACGTGCAGTAGACTCTTGGCGTGGCCCCTTTCCAGCCCCATGCGTAAAGAGTGAGTAAAGAAACTCATTAGGGAGGTCAGCGCCTTTAAAACTTTATTAATTGCGGAGAAACTTAAATGCCAGTCATCCATTGCTTCGGCTGGATCGCTTGCTTCTAATTAGAGGTTGACAGCCACGGCTAAAGCAGTTTCTTATCTTGGACTCTCTGCCAATGTGTTTCAGGGATCGTAAAAAACCACTCTTTGCGTTATTTATACCAACTCCATAGCTCCTAGGGAACATCCACCTGGAGCTATGGAACACAGTACCGACATGGATTTTGTGGCCTAAAATGCGTTTCTGGTCTTATTTTGGGTATGACCTATTTCTTCTTCTCCCTCCTATTCATCCATGTGGGCCCACAATCACTGTTGGGAAAATTAAATTTCCATTTCCTGTGCCTCTTCCCAGATTTAGTGAAAATATCCTTCCACTTACATCCACCAAAATGAGACTTTGTCATCATCTGCCCTGGGCTCCTTAAAACAGACTTCTGGTTTCTTGGAAAAGATTTAGTTTTCCAGGGAGATGTTTTTTCATGATTTCAGTGAAGCACCAATGTGTTTTAATAAAATGCAATAAAGTGTGTAGATGTCAGGGAAGATTTAATGTTGATAGTGGTGTTGTGCTTTGGAGATTCAATTATCCTTGGGTGAAAGAGACATGAACGTTACTGAGCGCACGAGTGCAAAGGGAACATTAAAAAAAACAAAACAAAACAGCTTTATCCAGCCAAAGTAGAAATCAGGTGAATAAATAAGAATATATTTTAGCCACAGGGAAGGCTATACATGCGTTCTGCACTGCAGAGGGACCCTCCTGTCTAACAGACAACAGCGCTTTGAGATCTACGAAGCAAGCGTTTTCTTGCTCATGCCTCAGCCAAAGCAGATGTTCAACCTGTCAAACCCAGCGGAGCTGACGTTGTATCTGTTGAGGAGCTGGCTGTTCAAACCAACAGGGTTTCTTCTGATGTGAAGTTTGTAACTGGAACAACACGATCCAAGTTGGTATGTCGGTGTGGGAAGGTCCCATCGCTGCTCCCTTCCCGGGGCTTTCCAGAGCAGTGGGTTGCACTTGCAAACTCCTACCCAGGCCCTGCTAAAAACCAGTGGCAAAATGGGCTTTAAATAGCAAGTGGACCCTGAGCTGGCTTCTTCTATTCTGGGTGAGCCTCAGCCCAGGGGAATATGTTATTGTGCATTGCTCATCGGTCAGCTCTTACTTCCTACGTTCGACTCCGACCACGGGAATTTGGTCAAAATCCTCGGCTTTGTGGCAAATCCATGCTCTAGGTCAGGGTTTTTGAGAGTGTCCTTGATCTCAGCCAGCGTATCCATGAACCTGGTGTCAGCTTTGCATTTATAAGAAGACCGGAAAGTGGGAAAACAGTTTGCAAAGCTCTGCTTAGCACTCTTCCCTTGGCAGCTGCCGCCACGGACAGCTGAGGAGGTGAGGCTAACTGAATCCAGAGTGAAGGAAACCAAGTTTTACAACCTATTCAGAAGAAGTCATTTATTTAATGGAAAGATTTGTCTACATTATTTTGGATGTTATGGTTTATACATCAAGTGCAAAATTACCCTTTCGAAGCTCTGGTATGAGGTTCAGTTTGAGTACTGTGTATTAAAAAAAAAAAAAAGACCACCCTTCCCCTTCCCCCACATTTGAAAAGCTGTTATCCCCAGGGCAGGGAAATGAGCGTAAAAGGGATATTATGACGCTGTATCCCCCGTCTGCCAGTGGCCCGTGCTCACTGAGCGCTACAAAGGAAGCACACTCTGCTTTCCCCACTATATCCTTGCTTTGGATAGCAAAGATGATTTGCTCTGCAGAAATCACATCCTAGCAAACCACAGCCGGCGCCTGTGTCTGGTTCAAATTAATTCATAGGCCCCCAAAATTAAGGGGTTCACTCGCTCTTGAGGATGGCCGACAAAGTCAGGGAGACTTTGGTTTCTTCACCTATCAAGAGAAGGAAGCGTGCGATGAAATTAAATTTTTCTAAAGGGCCCCTTGGAGGGAGAAATCGTTGAAAGCGAAGCGATTAAAACATGGGTCAGAACCGTGCCAGCCTGCCTGGCTATCCTCAGCGGGCAGGTAGTCGAGGGATGGAAACGTTTCATGCTATGTAAAACAATATTAGCGAGCACTGCATGTTGCCTCTGTATAACTGCGTCTGGAAAAGGGAGGTCTCCTCTCCTCAAGTGTTGAGTGACATCTTACAACCTGTTTCTTTCCAGTCGACCTGGAAAATGTACACTCGGATTTCAAGGGAGAGGAAACATAAACTATTTTCTCATCAAACTTGGCATTATCTCTTTAGCAGGCAGGCCTCTCTCCCACTGCACAGTATTTTTCCATTGTGTTGAATCAAACTTTATCTCCGACTCTGCTTCCCCATTCTAATAATAACGACGACGTGGCGTTCAAAGCGTGGCTCCGCAAGTGATTCATTTCCTCAATACTGGTGATTGGGGCTTTACACTCCTTCTAAGGTAGGCAGCAATTTGGCTTTTTAACACATTAGAGATAACATTTCTTTTGCGTTGGGATGAACTCATTATGGGCTTTAGGACTGGGACCTGATTATTTGCAGACACACGGTGCTACTCTTCTGCTGATAGGAATAGAGAGATGAGGCAAAGTAATAGATTGGGTAAGAACTCATTAAACGTTGAGGCAGAACAATAGGCTCTTCCAGCCTTTAACTCCTTAGATTCATCTGGATCTTTCAGTCTCAGCATCCTCCAGACGCTGGAGACTAAAACAACAATGAACTGAATGCACAAAAAAAAAAAGCCAGGCAATTATTTCACTTTGGTAAAAATTTAATGGAATTCATAAAGTCAGAGGAAGATAACGGTTCAAGGAGTAAATTGGGTCGCTGAGATTCTGACGTAAGAAAAAGAGAACAAAATGGTGGAGTATGAGCCGGTAAGTGCTACCCTTTGGAGGTTGGCAAGGATTTTATGAGGAGCCCTAAACACAGACACCAAAAAAACTTGGGAGAGTCTATCTATCAACTTTGGACCTACGTGAAGATGGTCAGCTCCTCCAAGAGTTGGGGCGCTACATTTTAGCACCTAGACGTAGACTTAGGCGCGCGTCTATGCCTATATTCAGCTGATCCAGGTTCTTTTAACGTATCTTGGGTTGCTTTACGTGCTTGCCAGGCCATGTTTCTTTCTATTGGCCATACACAGCACCGCAAATGCAAAAAGCCTGCCTGCAATAGCCAACTCTTTTTCTTCTGAGGTTTACATTATCATCTTTGTCTCATTATTCCTGGATGGCTGCCCATCATTTCTTATACAGGTCGTCAAAAGATGAAAGGAGAAGGGTGTGGGAAGGGAAGTGAAGGAAAGGGAAAGAAATCTTGCTTTTTCTTAGAAAAAAAGAGCAAATAATTCATTGAACTGCATGGGTTTTATTATTTACGCAACATACTTTGGGATACAAACCTGTGAGTCAGCTGAGAACGTACAGAAAGGAAAATAAAGATGTCTCTGCTGTCAAGGGAAAAAAACCCACTCACCACCTCATTTCTCTCCTCCTACCTCTGACGTGGCTTATGAAGAAGGATGCCCAAAAGAATAGTGCCAAACCACCAGAATACAGATTGAGGGGATGGTAGCAATAGCTGTGCCTCTTGCTGTTACTTATGCCATGGAGCCGCGGGTGATGTGGTACGGTCCCAGCTCCAAGGATGTGAGAAACAGCTCATCCTTGCACAGCGTGAGCTTCTGCACAGCAGAAACACAAATTTTGTCTTTCAAGAGCTTTTGCCTGCTGTAACTCTCAACCCCCCCCCCCCAAACCATTGTAAGAGCTATTAACATTTATGCTGGTTCAGTGTTTCAGATACCCTTTAGTGGGATGAACAGCCTGAGTTCCCCACATTCTCACCTGAATGCCACTGCCACCATCTCCACATAGCATAAGCCCATTTGCCCAGACTGCCTTGCACCTCAGCCATCGTATTTTGACATGTCTGAAATTACCCTGGACAAAATAGCCAGTCAGCGCAACACAACGGCACCGGGCCCCCAGGAAACATCTCCGATTTTTATTAAGCAAGTCCTAGTGTTGACTACATCAACTTTCCAAGGCTTTGTACGCTCCTGTCTGAGCTTGATCTTCTTTTTTTTGTTCCTTTTTTTTTTCTCCTTGAAGTTAACAAGAACCTTTTAAACATTTTTTTTCTCTTAATAACTTAGCTGAGGTCACTTCAGTACACCACACGGATGGAAGAGGCCAGCACCAGGTACTCTTACACCCCATGCAGTTACACCCTCTATACTGATGCACTAAGGGCATGGGCTATTTGGTGGCTTTCAACTCAGGGAAGATAAGATGCAGATGCTGAAGATCTGCACCGTACGGTACAGACCTCCGAGCCTTGAATAATCAGTGAGCAGTTGTAGAGTTGTCTCCTTCATAGAGAGTGGAATTCACAGCTGAACCCGAGCATCGGGAACCTTCAAGCCTAGGCAGAGATGTTGAAGAGGGCACACTTGAGGGATGGCTTGACCTGGGGATGACATCCACCCTTCCTGCCGGTGTCGAGGACAAGCAGAGGCGATGATGCTCCAAAAAGGCAGCGGCACACCCCCGCTCCCCACAGCCTCAGCTGCAGGTTGCACACACAAACTAGTGAAGAGGGGGGATTTTTTTTTTGCTGTTTCTTGCAGGTGAATTCCTAAGCCATCTGCAGAAAATTTTCCCTTCGTGGCCAGGAACACATGGCCCAAGGGTTGGTGGGGGTGGGTATTTTAACTCCCCGCTTCCTCCCCCAGGCTGAACAAAGCCCTTGATTGAGAGATCGGCTCTGGACTTTGCAAGAAAAGAGAGCTTGGGGCTTTTGTGCGTGTGTGTGTGTGTGTATTTTTCTTTTCTTTCCACCATACTAATGAAATTTGCAGACACAGAGAGGAAACTGAGAGTTATTTATAGGAGTGAGAGGAATGTGAGGCCTAATTGTGCTTAGTCTATTGCTAAGTATGTAATCTGTTTGCTATTAAATTTTACAGTCTTGAAGCAATGTACATAGGTTCTATTGTGGGTTGTTTTTTTTTTCTTTTAAGGGGAACATAAACATTTGATGAAGAAAAGATATCAGGCTACGGTGTTTGCAAGCTTTAAGAGCAAGTGGCACAAGGCAGCATTTTAAAGGAGGAAGGGGCATTTTTAGGGTTAACTAGATTGGGTAATTTTGGAATTTTTTTTTTTTTCCCCTCCCAATAATCTTTGCACACTCATAAGGTTTCTGGGTCCCTGTCCACGATGCACTGAAGTTACCTGGAGCTGCTGGCTGTTTCCACGGGAGGTGGCGAGTCCCGGTGCATGCACAGGATCAGGGTTCAGGAGCTTTGCCCTCACCTCCTGGCTGGTCTTTGCCAGCTTGCCCACCTCACTGCCCAGCAAGCCCATCTTGGCAGGTATTTGCTTCCCTTACCACTGATTTCAGTGGTGAGAGGCTGGTGATAACTGGGCGAAACGCTCTGTAGAAATGCAAAAGCAGTGAATCCTTGCATTTTTGCACGCTGTTTTACGGAGACCCCCCTCCAGCTCTGCCACGAGCCCCGGGGCAGCCCCTTCCCACCCGCTGTAGGCACGTTGTGGTGTGTCCTTTGCTCTTCCCAGCCACCGGTGACAAGCTGAGGTGGTGGGAGTGGGGCCAGGGGTGCAGGGGCTTCTCCACCGGGCAGCCCCGACTGCCGTTACGGCGCGGGGGCAGCAGCACCGCGAAGCTCAGCCTGGAGCAGGGGGTTAGCGTGGGGACCTGAGCTGCTGAGCTAAGCATCCTTCCTCATGGAAAAAGAGGAAAAGTCAGGCATGCAATCCGATATAACTGCTAATATCTACCAGGCAAAAGTCAAGCACTCAAACAGCTCTGGAGTTGGCTGGTTTTTATTGCTTATCGCTGTCCACCCATGCTGGAATATTCCATTCCTATAATTTTTGAGAGGCCCTGAAGGATCCTGTCGCCTCCCCTGGGTCTAGGGTTCTCGCTTTTTCAGACAAACACTTTTCCTGGGATATTTTGCAAAATGCCACAGTGACTCACTCCTGTCACTCCTCTTTGCTGGGATAACAACACTAAAGGGAAAAACAAATGATATTTACTCCTGGCATCCAAAATTGGCTTTGCCACTGCGAGCAGAATTTAGAAAGACAGAAATAGAGGAGTGATTATGGAGCGCGTTGCAATTAAGAGACAGCCCTGTAAGATCCTCCTCCGGGGTTACGGCTGAAAACAGAGATGGACCAGCTCCATCCAGGCTGGCTGCCCCCGGATGGGATGCAAAGCTGCTAGAAAGCTGCCTGGCTGGGAGGGCTGCAGCGAGCTGCCTACAGCTCTGCTTCCAAACCAGTCTGCCCCCTCCCAAGGGGATTAAGGGCCCCAGAGAACCGGTGGCAGCAAATCAAAGGCAGGGATCAAGAACCGCAAAGCTTTTCTTCGGCTGGTGAACCCGCCAGCCTGCCAGCACATGTACAGGTGTGGGACAATGTCCCCCGCCGTGTTTCTTGCAAGCAAATATAAAAGAAGAAGAGAAGAGAGTGAAGGCAAACAGTGGCAGTGGCATTTAGGGCTGAATCACTGAGAGATGGCCACTGTACATCTCCATGGAAATCTCCAGCCCTTCTCCAGCTTGCTCGTGCTTCCCTTTCAGACCCTGCTCCTAACTCTCAAATAAATTGACTTTATTCAGCAGGAGAATGAAGGCCTGCGCTAGCTACCGTGTTTCTGCCAGGCCACCAGGGAAACGCTGATGTAGCGTGCGACATTTGGTGTATTTGTAGGGTAAAGAGGAGAAAATGCCAGGCAGGTTATCTGCAGCAAGGCACTCGAGCCCTCCTCCATTGCGAATAAGGCATGGGATGCCAGCTGGCCGCTGGCCAGTCGTTTGGCCACTGACCAACTGGCTGACGTTCGTTTCTTCCATACTTTACTCCCGGACCTGGTGGGAGGGGTGTTTTACAGCAGCAATTAGTTTATTCCTGGGGTAAACAGTAGAAATTGGAGGGTAATTGCAGCAAGAAGTTTGCTTCCTGTTCCAGTGTGAATAAGCCACTGGGTGCCAACTGGATGTTAGCCCTCAAATCTGTAAGGCCAATTGGCAGCTGGTCTGCATTTGTCCCTCTTAGGATTTGCAGATGTATGTTGGAAAGTGTGGGAATGGGGATCCCATCAGTCCATCCATCACCGAGGAGCTGCAGCGCCAGCAGCCGCAGCGAGGGGCTGCTCGAGGCAGGGCACGGAGCAGCGCTGCCGGCGAGGCTCGGCGCAGGCAGGGCGAGGGCTATGTTGGGAGGTGCCTGATGACCCAATCCCACTGCTTTCATCTCTTTCCCATCCTGAATAATGGACATTTTTCCTCCTCACAGTCCTGCTGGGCCCTCACATGCATTGGTTGGTAATACAACACTGCATGATGCTGGTTTATCCCCTCTTTTGTACCCAGACCTCACCTTACACTTCTGCGATGGGACCTAGATATTAGCACAGGCTTTTGACTGCGATAAAACCGCTTGCTGGCCTCAGCATCCCCCCGTGTTTCCAGAGTAACTCTCTTAAAATTATTTAAGTAGCTGCGATTTGCTCCATTCAATGTTGTCGCTACACGAACGAGGAGGACGTGTACCTCTGCCGACCTTTCCTCATGAGTCAAGCCTGACAAGTTTCCTATCCTTTTTTCTGTTTGCTCTTCTCCTCTAGTTATCCTCCTATTTGGCAGCGATCTCCCCACATCATGCTGCCAGAATGGAGCGTAATATAGTAGAATATCTTCCTTAGACGAGCTATCGAGCAACCCATCCCCTCTTCCATCACATGCCTTATTATCTCTATTGTTTTTTCTTCTTTCCATTGATCAGATGGATCCTTAGATGAATTTGCTGTCTTTTTTTCGAGGTTATAATATTTTCTTTTGAGGCCTCCTTTATTATTTCACTGTCTTCAGGCTCCTCTCAATTTTGCATCTTGACTTGTTGAAATTTCCTAAAGGCTGATGTCTCCAGGCCAAGGCATACTGCACTATTTCCCAACTGGGAGGTAACAACAGCGTACAATCCAAAGGAGGGACAGCTCCACTAGCATTTCATCCTCCTTCTTCTTGGATTCGAGCAGCAGTGGTGGCTCAGAGCTGGAGGGCCAGACCACGCTCTCCATTTAGGTGGTGAAAACCCCTCAAATCCATCCAGTGGTTTAATTGGAGTAACACCGAGAAAAAAGATCAGCTGAGCATGTCCAAGGACAGCTTATTCAAGTTGCTAATATTACTGACATAAGGAAATATTTATACACATTCGGACATTTTCCATTTTCACCGAGACCTCTGGTGTGTGGTTGGGAAAGGAGCCTGGAGGGCAGAAGTAGGAGGCGAGGAAAGAGCGGGGTCGGTGAGTGACCATGGTTGTGGCTACATGGCCAAGAGCGTTGAGCAACGCCCTTGCCACACCACCAGAGAGAGGGGTGAAACAGAAAACCGCTGCTTACCAACATCTTCATTGAGCAGCTATGTTAGAAGATGATATGTGGGGAAGCAGATTATATTCAAGCAGAATTTGGAATAAATCTCAAACAAGTTCTTTGGCTGAAGCATCCTTGAACTCAAGATAAAGAAATTTTTATCCCTTGGATATGTTCTGTCAACTGAATGTAGCTTTGTGAAATTTATGGGTTTTGCAGAAATCAGGACGACATATTTTAGGATAGTCCAGACATCTCTGGCTGCCTGGGTTTCCTCACTTCAAGTTTGCTAGTTCCCCTCCCCCTAGAAGAAAAAAAAAATTGAGAACTTTCTTAACCTCTTTGTTGGGTACAATTTATAACAAACAAACAAACAAGCAAACAGCCTCCATCTGGAAAAAAAATCTGGCAAAGAAAATATAATAAGGGGGGAAAAAGTTTCTTTCACAGATATTAACCTTTACTCTTTGAGATGTATTCGTCCTTCAGAAATGAGCAGCTGTCTAAATCGTTAGGAGGTTGCTAAGGATTAAGGCTAGCCAAAATATGTTCTTTTACTGTCTTAAATTTCCTCAATGTAAAATAAATGTAAGCTAAGCTGCTCTAACTGCGGATGCTGCCACTTGCTTACACAGAACCCAGTTGTGATATGGATGGATTACATCCCTTCTTAAATTGATTTGATACTTGCGTGTGCCCCGAGAGTGTGAACACATGATATCGCACATCTTTAAGGGGAATCAGAGTCATAAGGAAGAGCTCGGAGTCCATGTGCTTCAACTACCAGCCAGGGCAGGCTGGTTCCCGACAAGCTTTTGTGCTGTAGCTATGGGACCACAGGATAATTGCAATTAACACAAGTACAGCTCCCCGCGACTATTGCTCTACGTATTTTTGAAGACGTCAAGAAAATGGCCTGCTGAATCTTAGCATCTTTGGGTCAGGGATAGGGTTTTGCTTCTGTATCACGCAGTCCCAGGTTCACAGAGTTTCTGAGTCACAGGCATTGCCCTTTTGCTATGTTCACCGATAGTAAGGGATGATAATACCTTCTTCTGCCGCCCGAGAGACTTGTTTCATTCTGCTAATTCTAAGTGTATGTTTATCAAAAAGGGAAAAAAACCAGTCCTAGTTTTCCCATGGGCTCATCAGCTCTATGCCTCCTTCCATCAGAGCTGGAGGTGGTCAGTATTCTGCGAGATCATCCCAAAAGGCAGAAACAAGGTGAGAAATGGTGATTCGAGTATGTGCTAATGAAGTTCCAGCTTGTGCCTTATAATTGCAGGTGTCTCTTAGAATCATAGAATAGAATCATCGAATGCTTTGGGTGGGAAGGGACCTTTAGAGCCCATCCAGCCCAACCCCCTGCAGTGAGCAGGGACATCTTTAACCAGATCAGGTTGCTCACAGCCCCGTCCAACCTCACCTGGAATGTTTCCAGGGATGGGGCCTCCACCGCCTCTCTGGGCAACCTGTTATTCTGACACGAAACATTTATTCCTTGACTCTAAACAACTTTCTGGCCCTTGGTGATGTTTTTCTGTCCTTGGTGGAATTTGATGCACAATCCTTGTTATCATCAGCCATATATGCTCTCAGCTTTGCCTCTGTAACTGTCATATAATAGATCTGAATGAAAAAGAGCAATATTCATGCCTATAAAGAACTCTCTACGTATCCCTTGAACATCTACAACGCTTCCAGGGAATGCATGTGGCCTTTAAATGGTTGTATTGCACTGAAATGAAGCCTGCTTGAGTGAAAAAGGCTAGAAGGAACCGCTGTGTGTGGAGAAGCTGTCAACCCTCTACTTGGCCTTGTTGATAAATCTGGTTCCTTCCAGCACAGCTAAGAATTAGCCAGTGGGATATGGGCCCCACTGCTCTTCAACATCCTACATGGACCAAGCTGGAAGCAAGCAGGGAAGGATGGACGTGTTGTCCATCCAGAATCCCATCCACTGTGCCAACCAGGCTGCTACTGCAGAGCAGCTCCAGGCTGCACGTATCAACAGGGAAGAAGAAAGAGTAAATGGCCGCAAGCAACCACCTTGGTTTTGAGTACCTCCTGCTGCCTCCTCCCACACTCCCAACTCCCAATTCTTTCTGATCCTACAGGATCTTTCCATACCTGCAGGATGAGTGGAACCGCAGCCAGCACAACCCAAAACTCTGGCTAAAACAGTGCTGGTCCAGCAGCAAAAGCAATTTCCACTTTCCCAGCACATGCTGTTTTGCAATCTCATAATTTCTTTTGGACCTTGCTTACAGAAGAAGGCATGGCAGTGAATCAGCAAGTTAAAAAAGTTACCAACAACTGCAGCAGATAATTACAGCAACATCTCTACCTTGTAGTAACAACATCTCAAATTAGATTTCAGTTGCACATGTCAAAAAGAGGACAAGACTAGAAATCAGAAATTCAGCCTGTGTCAGTCTGGGCAATCTGCTCTGTATCATGTGCTGAACTGACTCGGTTAAAAGGACCAGCTGGCAAGAGGCTTTTTTTTTTTTTTGGTAATCAATTGTAAATCAAATTCTTTCACTTGTTTCCTGCTGCTAACAAAGGCTCTCTAGTGCCAGGTTAGTGCGCTTGTGTCATTATTTTAAGCATTGTTTGGATGTGTGTATGACGCCAAATGGTGTAGTTGGCCGACTGAAAGACCAGGCCCGGTTACGGTTGTTCACAGCTACATACGTACAGGCTTTGAACTCCTAGTTGCAGACTTTTGTAGCATCTTTCCTATTAATTAGCCTTCAGGAATTAATAATTCAATAGTCCTTCTGAAACAATTCATTTCCTTCTGATACAGCATTCTGACAGCAGTGAGCGTAGCTGTTTTATCGTAGATAACAATAATAAAATATTCATAATTCAATATCCTCGTTCTCTCCCAGCAAGTGAGGCAGAGGCATCCTAGCCAGCTCCCCTCCTAACCAGCATCTGCTTTAAGGCTCAGCTCCTGCAACGGCCTCGACAACGTCCACGCTGCTTTGGGTGTCCGTGCCTGAGTTCAGATGTCAGCTCACAGAGGTGCGTCCCCACCGCTGCGGGGCCAGCGTGCAAGGACAAGCCTGCTCCTTCCCATTTCCCTTAAGCTGGTGAATCCACTGATATCACGGGACTACTGGAAGTGTGTAAGTCAAGTATGAGTTAGAACGAATGCAAGACTGGGGCGTGCATTTGCTTTCTGCTTACTTTGTATTCTTTTTATTACTGCAGAGGCTTATGGGTTTGTGTGGTTTTGCCATGCTCACGCCAAAAGTCAGAAGTCCCACCCACACCTGAAGGGAAGTGCGATATGGGAAGTTACTATAATTACCATACGAGAACAAAATCTGTCAGATGATGGACATCTGGATATAGTAACGCAAACACAGCACCGGGATTGAGGAATGACTGACTAGTCACATTACAGAGCACTTAGCTCCCCATACAGACCTGCCAGTGGGGTGAATAAATCCCAGGGAGTACCAAGAAGACCTCACCCAGGATATAAAAGCAGCCCCGTTCCTTCCATGGCAACTGAAAACGCTGTGTTAGGGCACGTGCATTAGCCTTATCCTGAGAAATGCACACTCTGTTCCAAGAAGTTCCATTGAAACAGCAACAACAACAAAAAACGACACGGCCAACTCAAAGCAGAGGTCAGGAGAGTACAGCTGAGAGGATGCGTTGCTGCCCCTGAATCCGCTCCCGGCACAGCTCAAGAAGAGCTTCATTGCGAACTCCCCCAGTTGCTTTGGGTCCTGCCGTGTCTCCTTTTGCTGGTCGGTGAGAAATGTTAAGTTTCCACGCGTTACTCTGTCCACAGTGGATGTCAGCTATTAATATTCATAATATATTGGCAACATAGGAAGAAAAAAAAGATTTTCTTTGGTTAGAGGGAAAGTAACAAAATAAATAGCATCTCTCTGTTAAAGATGAGATACCTAAACTATAATCAACGAGTTTACTTTTCTTGAGTCAGAAACCATGAATCATCCTGTAAAATCAGATCAAATTCACGATTAGTTTCCCATGGTATTGCTGAGGAATTTCAGATATTTCCATTGGGAAAAGAGCTATTTCTTTAACCATCCCAAGGTTAGTTTTTTCAGTACTGATTTTTTCTCATGTAATGAAGGTTGCCCAAAGGTAAGGAATGTCAAGGTCTAAAAGCGGAGTGAAAAAAAACAAGAGAAAAGAAAAAAGTGAGATTAGGACAAGATTAAGAGACCAAAGTTAAGCAGAGACACAAATCAGACTATTTCAGCTAGGCAGAAAGTTCATAAAAGCTTACGACTGTCTTGTTAAATACTACACAAACATATAGCAATGCACAGGCTATAGAAGCCTTCTCCAGCCATCCATGCCAGCTGTAAATAACGCAATAGAGAAAGCCATCTGAACACAGGCTTCACAAGTTTTCTCTATTACGTGGCAGTCTTGCAACTGCCTGGTACATAAGATATGCGTTAAGGCATCAATAAACCCGTGAGAGGACGGTGAATAAAATAGCGCTCCTTGCTACTAGGTTTTACTTACTGATGCCAGAACCCAAATCATTCCAAATCATTTTACAAATCAAGGGTCATATGGTTTGGGGAAAGTGGGCTTAAAGATGCGTTGTATATTGCATCGGTTTTACACCTGCTTTTACTGAAAGGCCATACAAGAAAGCTGGGTCTGGGAGGACTTACCCTGTGACTACAGGTCTGAGATGGGGTTCCCCTGTCCTGGCTCCTGGTTGCTGTACGGCCACAGGCTCAACTGTATGACTCTGAAAAAGTTATTTTCACTCTCTGTTGACCCACTGGGTTGCCATGCTGCTCAGCCATGGGTGATGATTCTTGCTCAGTCTCAGAGTTTATCCATTCTGATTTTTAACACCTTTGGGCAGGAACCATCTCTTACTTCACACTCATGTGCTGCCCAGCAGAGCAGCGCCCTGTCCGTATTTTAGTCTTCTTGGGACTGTCTACTCACCAGTTCTGAACTGGTGGCACCACTGTAAAATCAGACACAGCGAGACAAGATACACCTTCAAGGAGGCAGGATTTTTTTCCGAATAAACTCTGAGAAATGCTGGGTTTATTTCTGTCTTTGAATTTATGCGTAGTTTTACTCCTTTCCTTCCCTTATGGTGCTAATATCTGGTAGATGGATGGATAATACAACAGATTTTTAAGTAATGCATTTTTCCACTTAGTCCAGCTTTGGAGGACCCCCTCACTACCCAACAGCTGCAGAAGTGTCTGTTTCTTCTCCAGCTAATATCGATCTATTAATAACGCTGGGCAGTGACTACCTTTTCTTAATTAGCCTTCTGTAGGCTGCTGCTGATTTTGTACACGCCTGAGGCAACAAAATGCCGGCTCTTGACCTGACTGTACCGTGGCAGATGGAGCATCGGCAAAGACAAGCATCCCCAAGACCTCCAGCATGCACACCGCCAACGGCCTCGTGGGGGAGAGAAATCTGTGTGCAGCACCTATCCCACTTGGCAGCAGCCGTTTCGGAGTGGCACGTGGCCTGAGATCATCACCCCCTTTCTGCTATTGTCAGCAGGGAATGGCAAGAGCATCCAGAGGGTGATTCATCCACCCAGCTCCGGATGGGGTGAATCACCCTCTGAAAGCAGTCATCTCCAGCCCCCAGTGACTTGAGAGGAATTGCAGATGATCGGCTTTAAATAGATGCCTAACTTAAGATCAGTAACCTTGGGTGAAATTAACCCCATCCTACGGGGTTTTCTATCTCAGGTCACTTAACCGTGTCCCGTTCTTTTGAAATATCCTTCTGGTCATGACATATATTCAGGCAAAATCTTGCCTGCTACTTGGACGATGGTGGGAATTTTCTGAAGTCTATTTTTTTTTGTGAAATAAAACCTTTAGCCAATCACATTGAATCAGTGGTGCTGAGCAAGAGCAGAAAGTGAAGCTACAACTGCATGGGTAGAAATTTTGATGCAGAGGGTGAATAATATTTCGAAGTGAAAAGTATCATGCTATTTTCACCTCCTGCTTTTCAAAGGAGTAGAAGGAGAGAGAGAGAAGGTGCTCACTGAAAATCCTGAGTTAGATTTTTAATAATGTGGATTTCTCCCCCACTTTTATCCCCCCCTTTTCCTTCACATAGTGAGAAACTTCCCAAGGTTGCCAATGGCACTAAAACAGTCAGTCCACTTTCAGAATTTCAGTCACCTCTTAAACACTTAGAGGCTGAATTGAGTGAAAACCCGTTTTCAGAAGAGTTTCCAAGGAAGTAGAAAGTTTCCACACCCTGAATCTTGTACTCAAAGAAATGGAAACTGGAGCGTTGCTGCCAACAGTCTGAACTGCTGTATCGCAGGCTGCTGAATCCTATATTCTGTAATAAAAAAACGCGAACATGCTTCGTGCTATATTAAAACACACAAATACACTTTGGGAAGTTTAGCTGAACGATATATGACTTGTTATTTATTTTTTGCTTGCATTTTCTAGGCATAATGTTGCTTTTTAGCTGCCTGATAACAAATAAATTCTGAGGAAATCGCACAGCTTGTGTTTTGCACGAGTTCAAGCTTTGCAGTCACAATGACCGCTCCATAAAGGTGGGGAGGAACGTGCCTGGTATCAAAGACACCTGGATAAGAAAATCTGTAGACCCAACTGTTGGCGAATGACTAATCAGGGAGGATATGTGCCATGTGATCTTTTACTGATCTTACCTATTTATGGTTTAAAACGTAAAGCCTGGATGTCACACAGTGCTACAAGGAAAAAGAAATGTTCAACGGGACAATGAATTGAGACCCTACCCTGGGGATCACAGATATTTGGAGACTCCTACTTTGAAGTATAAGTGAAGCTTAAATTTGTGGCATTTTGGGAGTGCTGAACCTTTCCACTCTCCAGTGAGGAGGGCAGGACTTGTGTCCGACTTTTTTTCATTCCTTCATATGGTAGCACCCAATTGGGGCACCAGTAGTAAACCGTTTGGAGGGTTAACTTCACAATTGACCAAGCTGCTCAGCTCCGGGCAGGTTTTGTTATAGATTGGCTCTCTTTTGCCAGCTTGCAGCTCATACGGGGCTGAGTACCGAACGTTGGCAAAAGGGATCTATGCTGCTGGATGTTCATGATGAAAGGGCACTGACGAGCTCAGATGGAAAAGTCCTATCAGAGATGGATTCAGCCTTCTGCCAATTCCATGAGACTTCACCATACCAGAAGGAACTTTATAATAAGCAGAAGTTAGAGTTTAAAAAGCCTTTCCTTTCTGTTCACCCTTTCTGCTTTGTGTAAGAATATTTATTGCTTACAATATTCCATTTAATGATAACTTTAATGCAAGGGTAAGTGTAATAAAGTAAAAGACAATATTGCATTTTAAGATTCATCCTCATTCGGTGCTTGAAGTCCATGGCAAACTCTTCTGGACTTGGAGACTTTGGGTGGGACATTATCAGGTTCCCACTGTCTGACCCTGCTTGATGATATTCCATCTATACAGTAACATACAACTGATGATCCATTCAACCGCCTTCTGTCAATGGCTCTACCTGATTTCCAGATCAGAGGAGGGTATAAATAATAACAAAGCTGCGTAGGGCTTGATAACGAAGTTGTTTAGGAGTGCTGGTTGAGAAACTGGAGAAAGCGTTCGATGATATTTTGGGTTTCCTCTGTGCTAACCACTGATATTTGCTGCCAATGTCAGGCTTAGTCTTGTTATCATTTTGGTACAGCACAATAAAGCTGAATTAAATTATTGTAATTAAATTGTTGTTATGTAAAAGCTGATTGCTTTGCACTGCTTTTCATATTATACAATAGAAAGCAGTTATTGTACAAAGCAACCAATCAAACAAAACAAAACTCCTTTCCAGAAAATCCTTCTCGTTTAAAGCGTGATCAAATACTAAAAGCCTTTGTAATGAGCAAAGAAAGTTTGTGAACGAGATTTATTTCTCTACAAACTAACTTATTTTCCATTCCAGTCCAAAAAAAGAAATCATCACCTTTTCCTGTTGATAAATTTCAGGATCAAAATGCCAAGTCATGGGTGGGTTAGGAAAATCTTGTTTATAATCAAAGGCTTGGCCACCTTCCTACATTTTTTACATTTTAATTATACGCTACATTGGCATCCTGCTATAAAGACATTACTTTCTGGAAACTCCCAACTATTTACATGACTAAGACTTAATTGAATCAAGGATTCTTGCTCTTTCTTCTTATTTTTTCTTTTTTTTCTTTTTTTTTTTTTTTAAAATAAAGAACCATCATTATCATTCCTTGCTGCGGAAAACATTCCTTCGTTCCTGTTGGATGTTGGTAGCAAACACAAACAAGACTTTTGTCCTCATGCAGCATTTAAGACACATGGCCAAATGAATCAGGATCTATATCTTTCGAGGAACTGTTAATTACTGCTGCCAAATCAGATTAACAATTCCTATAAAACTGATGTAGGTGTCCAAGTTTTGTTGTTTTCCACTGACTGGAAGCACGTAGATATGGCTTTGGTACCTACTTAGGAACATTAATCCCCACTAATCCAGAGCGTCTGAACTGGGGTTTACTGCAGTTTAACCAATTCATTGGAAAAAAGGAAAAAAGTTAGCTTAGCTTGCCTTTCCCAAGTAGCCATGGGGAAGGAAAAGAAAACTGGATATAATTTTGGTCCATGAGGAGAATCCGTAAAATCCATAGCCGTACTGAGTGAAGCCCATGAAGGCAAACATATTGCCCAAGGGCATCCAGTTAGCAGCAGAGCAAGGACCAGAATGCAGGATGCTGGATATTCATTTCCCTGCTCTGTTAAAGCCTCAGCACCACCTCTCCAAAAGACGGATGGGCTGCAGGACCTCCGCCCTGTGTTCATCCTACAGGGCCAGCAACGGCTTGGATGTAGAGCCTTACCTGCTCAGCGTGCGCGATGGATGTAATTTAATTCTTCTTAAGAAGGAAGAAAGAAGACAAAAGCATTTGTAAGGTGCTATAAACCTTGCTTTTCCAAGCGTTAAAAATGAAGATGACAATACTTGCTCGTTTAACCAAAATGTAGTGAAAATTATATGTCTGCATAAAAAAAAAATATTATATGCACTGTTATCTTCTCCCCATTATAAGACAAATTCTAATTCTGGTAATTACAGCTGTGCCTCCCTTTTTCTAGCTGTTTCAATGGGTTCAACACACTTCACCTCTTGTTACAGTTTCTTGCACTGAGAAACTCAAAATGAAAGGTACTGTTGAATTGGAAAATATTATTATTACAGTAATAGTCATAAGGAATTGGATTTGTACAAAACTATAAAGCAAAACACACTGAGATGATTCATTATGCATCACATGGAGAAAGACGTAATGTTGTTAATATGGGAGAACAGATGTGTCTATGTATTTTAAGTATCTCTCCTTCTTTTCTCTGATGAAAAGTTGTTTTTTTCTGAAAAAAGAGAAAAAAAAAAAAAGAAGAAAACCCAACCTGATCTTGATTACTGGCACTATTGAGAAAGTTCATTGGGAAATGAAAGCAGTCACTGCTGTTGCCATTAATCTCATTTTATGTTAGTTTGGCTTTTACTGCAGAAAGTAAAAACTCTTGGGTTTTCTTCCATACCCGGTCCCATATGTGAGTTAAAGCAAAGTTGACAAGCAAGTCCTTGACATAGCCTCACGCATGCTGTGGTTAGAAGCTGTACAGCAGCAACGGCCCAGATGTGATTTCCTCACTTTATTCAAATTAATTGAGTTTTAATTAAAAACGCAGCACTTTGCTTTGTTTCGTTTAGAGAGCCATGGCTAAGGGTGATCATTTGTTAGTTATCTATATTTTTTTACAGTAAAGTTGTTTTGATGTGCATGAGAAACTAAGTTCATGGTTTTTCCATTCTGTCATACCTCAAGCATTTCGTGCAGGAACCGAAAACATGCTCGTGAGTTAAAGTGGTCCATAGAAAAATACCCTGTGATTTCAGACGTGACTGCACTCCCACCTTGCCTGTAGGAATGAGGCCAGTTTGTCACCGTCTAATCGCTAAATACCCCGTTCTGAGCGACTGAACTCCCTCTCCAGCGGCTCCATACTGCAGACACTACATATTTTAATATCCTTTATTGCACAGACCAGTGGAAGACAGATCTATAGAATTTATTAGATGTTCCTTCTGGATTTTAAAGTTACATGGTATGTTTATACAGTGGAGGTGCTCCATATGAATCCCGGAGGACTTACTTGAAATGCACAGGATTTTTTCTGCCTGTATTATCCAAGGAACTGCCTCCTCTCTCTCCTGGGCTGGGAACAAGGAGTAGATGTAGCCTCTTGACTATCTGCTTTTAAGATCCAAGTAAGTTAAAGACAAAATTTCTGTATGCCTCAGACAATACAGAGCAGAAAATGGGTGAGGAAGCCATTTGGGTAGAAGGGACATGGTTCTAGAAATAATTTAGGGGAGCAGAAGCGATTGCAGAGTCTGACCTTGCAAAGGAAACGCTTTGGAGAACATCCTCTTCGTGAAACTTCTCGCGCCGTGGAAGAGCAGCCGTGCCCTGTGCCCGCTACCCGTGGTGGCTGCTTGCTCTCAGGGAAGAGAAAAGCCAGAGGCTCCGTGTCAGAGCAGAGATTTTATTGCTGATTATTTAGGGAGGCAGGTGGAGAGCAGCACCGGGGCGGTCCATCAGGGACACGTCCATGTGCAGCGATGCCCGCCTCACCCGGGATGCCTGCAAACAGCCAGACGCAGGCAGTGCTCAGCAGAGGGATGATCACCCTGGCCAAAGGCGATGCCGTGCCCTACGCCAGCAGCCCACCCTCTCGCGCCCGGCTCTACGCTCGTGCGGCTGTACCCGCCGTGGATGCGGCCGAGCGCAGCTCTGCCAGCACGCGGCCGTGCCGGCTCGTGCGGAGAAACCTCATGTGCCACTGCTCGGTAACCCTCATGATTACCGTCATTAGCTAGACACTGTTTTATAAGCACCCAAAGACTTGCTAGGTCTTAGCCACTGTTGGAAGTGATGACTTTTTAATGGCAACCAGCACGCTTGAAAAAATCCCCGAGATGGAACAATATTCTGGAGACAGACGCTTCCCCGGGGAGCCAGCTGCCTGCCCTCTCATTGCTCAAATATTGAGGTTAATTGGGGAAGCGGAGAGCTTTGAATTACCGCTACAGTATAAAGATATCTGTGTGCTTGTTTTTAATCTTTTGTTTCAGATCCTTGTAAAAATACCGATGCAAGTTTTAGCTATTACTAATCACATTAAGCTAGTGGACACATTTTATTATTTGGCAGCGAGTTTATCCTATGTACTGTAACTGAGCCTGTAACAAGATTCCCACTTTGTTTTGTTTGCTTACTTGGTAGTGAGATAGAAATGGAAGGATGCTGAAAACGAAAACTCTATTTAGGCCACATAATCTCCTTCATTAAGTCTCAGCGATGCCGGATAATGCTCACTTGGGGACCTATTAATGGAAACACATCTGTTGTGTTCATAATAATAAAAGACTGGCTATAAAGTGATTAATTGCTGTTAACAGAAGCAGGCCCTGCTTTGGGAAGGCAAATATGGGGCACATTTGGATGGGCAAAGCGCTCCAGGCACAGGAAGGCATTGCACAGACGAGCACCGCTCTTGGTGAGTTCGGTTTGCAGCACCGCAAGGAGAGCTCCAAGGGTTGTCCGTGCCGGGACGGGTCAAGTCCGGCCACCTTGTCTCTGGCTGACAATCCCACCTCCCCCAGCCTTTCCCAAGGTAAGAGCTAACTGGAAAAGAAGCATCACTGCCTTTTTCCGATTCAAATGCATTTTATTGGCAGTATTTGTGTTACGGTAGTCACAAGAGACCCTAATCAAACTGGGGCCCTCTTGTGTTAGACACTGTCCAGATGCATAATATAAAACAGCTCTTCCTTTTAAGAACTTAAAGGCTTGCAGATAAGCCAGAGCATGGGAAGGGAAAACCAGGCACGAAGTGGGGAAATGCCATGACCTGCCTGAAGTTTTAGAAGACAACTGTGATCTCGTAGGTCTCAGTTTAGCATTATTGGACCGTACCTTCTTTATGACTGAAAAATGAGGTATGAGATCCTCATCAGTGAGACGTGAGCATATGGCCTTCAGCAAAGCCATGCTGCCTTGTGCCTGCAGAGGACCTGGGGGAGTCCTGGCTCTGGCATAGCGGGGCTAAGCGGCTCGGCAAAAAAAGAAAATACTTGCACTGGAAGATGCTCAGGATGCTTGAGCAGAGAGCTCAGAAACATTCCCAACTTACAGTGCCTTTATAAGAAGGCATGTCATACCCTTTCAAACGGACAGAAAGTATGAGCCAGAATGGCAGGAAAATACGGCTGATTTCCAGGCAGTGTGCTAGCACGTTGATTGGAGTCCAGATGAAGATAAAAAGGCTAGCGATCCAATGCACAGTGCTGGAATTGTATGTTTCTGTAGAAGGTCTAATGTATTCATGCTGTCAGGTCACATACATTAGACCTAGAAACCTGAGGCATGCTTTCTTCTTTTTCCCCCCTTTTTGGAAGCACTTTGAGCAAATATATTGAATGAGACATTTGCAAGCATGGAGCCCATTAATAACACAAGCCAAATGCAATGCTGCAGTCTCATTCATACTGCTCTTGGGAGCCAAGGAAATTAAAATCCTATACGTTTCTTTTCTGCACTGGGCAAATCAAAGCCAAGCCATGAGATGGGGCTGATTAGAGACAGGTGAAATGTCTGTTTGTTTTTAAAGCTTTACAGCTCTCATTTTGATAGTCATTAGATTTTCCCAATGCATTCTGCAGATATCAGAGGAGAGATGGCTGTAAGAGAAGAAAACAAGTCTGAAGACCATCTGAGAACCAGGACCTTTTCAGATGCCAAAGAACAAAAGATGCTACAGTAAAGGCTCCCTGCTGACAGCTGCTGGAGATGCCCATCTTGTACTTATTTCATTCCCCACACCACAGATTTGTAAGACTGTGAACCTGTAGTCCAATTTGTGCTAAAACAACAATAACGAAAATTAAAACCTTCCACAAGTTGGAACGAGGAAACAGTAAAACAGACAATAATTATGAAATTCTGCATGTGCATATATTGTGTGCATAAGGTTAGCTCATCCATCTATGGATATGTTGTTACTGTATATAACGCACATCTGATTCAAGGTGCGCACAGAGCCATGTCTGCGCATATATAATCCTCAGTACTGATCCTTCTCCAGGCAACCGCTGTAAATCAGGATGCAGATGTCCATTAGTTGAGTATTAAGTGGGCAGAGACATCGAAATGACTTTGTCACAAATCTGATGTTCTCATCTAAATAGATATAAACAGTCTTGTTTTGTAACTGCTTCCTCCAGTCAACCTCCTATGATACCCTAGACTTGCTAACGTTCTTTTTATTGCTGCCATCTGATTGTATAACTCTCCACTGATAGCAGCTCTTCATATTGCATCGATTATAAAGAGAACAGGAAAATGAACAAAATGTACTCATTCTGTTTATAGTTTGAACTATAATTTTGTGGCCCTCCTTGGACGCCTTAACAGAAGAATCAGATGCACTTTTCTCCATGTTTGGCAACACGCTCATAATTTGGCTGGGAGCTGTGTCCAAGTTTACTCAGCTCTTGTGCTTGCCTGCTTTCACAAATGGCTTTTTTTAGGACGTGGGAGATGGACAGGGCTCCTAGTGCAACTGTTGACGCACAGCAGGAGCTTCTATTAAACAGAGAATTTCCGAAGAAGAAAGGTGGTTCATCAACCCTTGATAACCACCCGCTGATGTGTGATTGGGGTATGAAGGTTCAGACATGATATATGAGGGAGGTGGGTGATGATGGACTTGGCAGCGGTTATATTTACCATCCTAGTTAGGAGCATAGGGTTATTACTATTCCCCAAGGTAAGCAGGGGTCACGGCCTGCTTTTATGGACAAAACCTTACCCCCTTCCCCACCTCAGCATGCTGCAGGCCTTGTCTTTTCTTGATTTGAAGGGCTGAGATGGACAGTTGACTCATTTTCAGCTGTGAAAAAGCTATTTTCTCCATCATCTTTGAAAGGTCTCATGGAGAACAGGAGAGGTGCCTGAGGACTGGAGGAAAGCCAATGTCACTCCAATCTTCAAAAAGGGCAAGAGGGAGGACCCAGGAAACTAGAGGCCAGTCAGCCTCACCTCCATCCCTGGAAAGGTGATGGAACAGCTCATTCTGGATGCTGTCTCTAAGCACGTGGAGAAAAAGAAGGTTATCAGGAGTAGTCAACATGGATTCACCAAGGGGAAATCATGCTTGACCAATCTGAGAGCCTTCTATGATGGCACGATTGGATGGGTAGATGAGGGGAGAGCAGTGGATGTTGTCTGCCTTGACTTCAGGAAAGGCTGGGAGAGCTGGGTCTGTTTAGCCTGGAGAAGAGGAGACTGAGAGGGGATCTTACCAACCCTTACAAATATCTTAAGGGCGGTGTCAGGAGGATGGGGCCAGGCTCTTTTCAGTGGTGCCCAGCGACAGGATAAGGGCAACGGGCACAAACTGAAACACAGGAGGTTCCATCTGAATGTGAGGAAAAACTTCTTTACTTTGAGGGTGACAGAGCACTGGAACAGGCTGCCCAGAGAGGTTGCAGAGTCTCCTTCTCTGGAGATAATCAAAACCTGCCTGGACACGATCCTGTGCAACCTGCTCTAGGTGACCCTGCTTTAGCAGCGGGGTTGGACCAGATGATCTCCAGAGGTCCCTTCCAACCCCAACCATTCTGTGATTCTGTGATTTTCTTGCTTTGCTGTACTTCAGTCAATTCAGCGGTGAATGACTGAAGATTACAGTAGCCTGATTAAATTAGAAGTTTAAGGTAGTGTGGATCTGATTTTTTTAGAAGTGGAAAGAGAAAAAAAGGAAATTAGTAATTTATCTCTCCTTCCATGATAGGAATTCTTATTTAAATTGAACTAGTTTTTATAAAATCACTTATTTGTTTTAGGGCCAAGTAGTAGAAATCTCTTCTATATAGCAAGGAAACCCTTCGACCAATGTATTAACTACTTAAAAAGCTAGTGCCTGTCTTGCACAATTTACCTCAGATATAAAGAGGAAAAAAGAATGCAGTTTGGTAAAACCCTGTAACACTGAGAACGCAACTCTGCGCAAACTGGGCTACAATTTTTTTTTTACTAGGTTTGGAGCCAAGCCAAAAGATTGTATGAGGATAATCCCAAAACAAGAGACCACCCTGATTAATCCTTATGCACTGCTGCTGGAAAGTGTGCGCCGAAGTTTTTGTGGGAATGTGGGGTTTTCCTGTATCACTATCAAATTTCTCTGTAAAAAGGCTAATTAGAGGAAAGGAAAACTGAACCCAGTTTGCTCAGTTTCCCTGTTTGCCGAATGGCCATAGTCAAACCAGTGCACTAGTCCTGTTTTTGTTTTGTTTCTGTAGTCTTTGTTGACTGAGGTTTCTCCCAAGGAGATGTCATGGCATTTTTTCCCAGGCCAAAAATCCCCACCATTGGTCCATTAGCCATTATTAGCCTAATGATGTACTTAAACAGCAGAGAGGGAGATAAGGCTAGATAACGAAAAAAACAACCCAACCCATTAACAAAATGTTGCAATAATAAGGGTAGTGGAGGGCCAGAAAGCTGTAGGATGTCCCTTACGGATGTGCCAACTGATGCCAGCCCAACTCCCACCAGTATGAATGAACCTGCCTTCGGTCAAGCTATCAACTACAGAGTCTCTCAAGTTTTTGTCCAGTGTTATTTTTCTAAGGCAGGGCAAAAATTTGTCATTGGCAAAATAAAGATTAAATAAAGCATGAGTAATGTCTATGTAGATCTGGAAGATATCTTGGCACCGAGATCAATTTCCTGCTCTGACAGATTTAGAAGTGCTCAGGTTCCTGCTGCGAGTGGAAAGTTGCTTCAGAACATCTTTCCTGTGATGCTCAGAAACCTTCTTCATGTTTCCACCCTCTATTTACTCACAACCAGTTTGACTCAGGGCCAACATTGTCCTTTAGATTAAATAACTATCTCCCTTCCCTGGAGGGTTTACCTGGACTATTTATAGAAAGCAATCCTTTTTCCTATCCTTTTCCTCCTTTTCCTAGCCTAAACAAAGCTATTTTAGTTTCTTCTCCACCGCCCTGATTGCCCCACATCTTCCCCTGCACCTGCTCCATCGGCCAGATCCTGGCTGGTCCCAGTGCCCCACACAAGGCAGGGACCTTCCTTCTCCCTCCTGACTTTGTACCCACCTTGATCTTCAGCTCTCATTACACCCATGGTTCATTTATCCTGTGATCTTTAATACAGCCACATCTTTCTTTTCCTTTTCCATTTGCAATCTTTTGAGCCCTGTTTATCACAGAAGCCTCTTTCATCTCATTTCCATGCCATCTTTATCAGCCGAAGGAGATATGTGGACGGGCAGCGGTACAGAGATGCTATTTGGGGATTTCTATTCCTATGACAATATAATTTTCCTGATTTATTATTGAAATCCTATAAACAGGCCGCTGACGCCTCAGCCTGGGCTCGTTATCTGTGATCCCTTTATAGCCCATGAGGGGAACAGGTTCGTCTCATCCTCAGAGCCGTGCCTACAGTCGGTCAGAGTGAAATTTTGGAGGTGTCTGTTTTTCTTCAGGGAATATAAAAGGAGGCCAGGGCACGAGCCCAGGATTAGTCATCTAACTTTCAGACACCCTGAAGTCAGATAAGATGAATTTCATTTTTATGGAGAAGTTTGTACATCAACAAGGTAGCGATGGCTTTTGGGTAAGCCAGCTCTAGCTGCTGAGCAGCAGATCAGGAACTGCCAGACAACGAATAAATGTCCTTTCTGAAGATGACATTCTGTCCCGTTCATTTTGGGCACGTGCATATGAAAATAGAATGAGAATTTCAAACCTCCCCAGCGTTACCCAAAATCTGCTCTTTTTAAAGCCTGGCATTGACTACGAGGAAGTGATGCAACGCTTCTGAAAATGCCTCTTATTGTGTCTGAAAAAATTTCGTGAGCTCAAGGTTGGTCACTGTCAGCCCTGGGCTAGACACGTCCTTGCTTTACTCCTAAAACAGATCCACCAGACCAAGAGCTGAAGAAACAGCTGCTTCCCAGGACCCCACCCGGACATCTCTGCTCCGATGAGGATGGACCGGTCCTCAGTTTCCCTCTGCCGCGACCGCCAAGGGGGGCTGCACTCCTTCGCTCTTGTCTTCGTAAAACCTGTACATCAGGCAGTCATCACAAGGTGAGAGAGAGGCACGTAAATCCTTGGGCTGTTTGTTGTGATGGAATCTGGGCAAGAAAAAGGACTTGGAGTTCATGATGGAAAATATTTTTGAGAGCAGTTACTCTGGGGCAGCAACTTTGTTCAGCAAGCGTAGGAATTATTTCGGTATACAATAAATCTTTGTAGTTCCGCAGTCTCACTTGTCAGCTCTCCCAACAAGCATCCTCCCCAGTCCAGAGCCTGACAGGTTCAGTTTTGGATACCGTGCCTAGCTGGGCTGTTATGAATTCATTAAATTTTTCTCTTTTCCCCTGTTACTTACATAAGCCTTCCATGCTATGTAAACTGAAAACATTTCTTTTTTGTTTATAGGGAGAAGAGACCGCTCTGCATACGCGTGGGAACGGCTTCATCCTAGCCATCACGTTTACTTAGAAGTGCCTCAAGTCAAGGCACCGACTTTGAAACCTCCTGCTACGAATTTTGAGACCTTACCCTCAGGCAGATGCCTGAAGAAAACTCCCCTCTCCTGCAAGTGTTATGGCCTGGGCAAAGTGATGACTCAGGAAAAGAAAAAACCAGCATCTCAGTTTTAAGGTTTGCTGACAAACGCGACCCCGCTGGCAGAGGACCGGTTTCATTTGGCTTTCCAGGCAGTCACTAACTTAAGGCCAGCAGTGAGTTAAGAATTGCTCAGATGTCTCCAGATAACTGCAGCGAGCGCCTGCTGGCACATTTCAGTACAGTGAAAACAGCACAGAAATATCCCAGGGTAGATTATTAGCAGGATGGGAAAAAACCTACAGATGCGTAGTAATTAATCTTGTCCCTTGAAATTTGCTTATGCTATTTCTTTCCTTCTTTAACCTTTGTTTAAAATCTTCAGCGGGGGTGGAGAGCCGGGAGGACATTTTAAATATATGTCTCAGTCCTGAATATATTTCTGAAACAAAAGAAAATAAAACCAAAGTGTTTTGAGCCTGACCGTTCAGGGGTGTCACCTTGTTTTCAGATCATCAGCTAAATGCAAGTCCAAATGTTAACAGTTGCGTAGCTAAATATTCCGTTTCTTTAATTTACTACATCTTCAGTTTGTGCTTTACTTACATCGGTGGAGTCAGCTCAGCTGCACCTTTAGCGCCCCGACCCCCGATTATTTAGGGATCAATATTTTCATTGGGTGCACAGCATTTTATTTCAAGTGGGGAAACAGTGGATGTGTTTGCTTCGACAGACAATTATTTGCAGCAAGATGGCAGATATTCCCCAGCAGAAACGGCTCTTTATGGAAAACACCAAGAAGTTTTTGGAAAAAGTGCAGCATATTTCACCTGAAACCACCATAGCGATTTTTTTCCCATTCGGCTTTGTCAGGAATATCTTTAAATAGGAAGTATTGCTTTCTATAGATGGTTTGAGTTAATCATTTCCCCTTACGAACACACTGGGAGACACGTTCAGTCGGACGTTTGGAGAAGTTGCTCGGCGTGATGTGAATGGAAAGCTACCGGACTGGAAACAGGAGCAGAGCCTGCAGACGAAAACCGCAGGACTGTGCATGACCTAGGAAGGAAGCAAAAGGATGTTTCCGAAACCCATAGCATATAATAATTCACTTTAATCTTCCGTTGTTGTCTTGCCTCTGTGGCAGGGAAATTAAAATGAAAAAACTCCGCCTGAGATTTACTAGAGCAAACCCCTCCTGGTTTTCTGGCTGCCAGCTGGAGGAGCAGGGTTCTCTGATAGCAATTCCTGTAGATACCTCAAGGACAGCGGCGAACGAGCTGTGCTGGGCCACACGAACCTTTGATTTGCCCTTTGGAAAAGGATTGGGGCACATTATTTCAACAGGCCAGTGTCGGATCATCCGTAAGGAGAAATAGTTACCTGCTCCCAGGGCTGCGGACCCCTTGTCTTTCAAGATCCTGAAATGGAAAAATCCCCCCACCAAAATAATTTTTGAACAAATAAAGACCTCGCTTCATGCGGCGGAGGACAGACCATGATCCTAGCAAGGATATGGGACTGTTAGCTTTAGCGAACAATTTTTCAGCCTCCGACAGGTAAGCACATCACTAAACGCTTCTGAAATTTTCCCCCTTTTTTCGTACATCTCAAGTTGCACTGAGCTGTGGATGCCTGACGGAAATCTTCTGAGAGCAAACCAACCACCAACAGACATTTCTTGGTTCCCGTTTCCACAGGCTGGAAATGCAGCTAGTGTTACCCGTCCGGAGAACACCACTTGCCAAGAGGCAAAAAGCAAATCGCTCTTTAAGACATCATCAAAGTCCCGTTGGGCCTCATCACCTCCAACAGATTTGTGAGTCACTAAGAGGAAGCATTTTACTGCTATCCTGTTTGGTCAGCAGGTGGAAGGAAAACAGCTCTTGCAAACCCTGGAAAAAATTAATTTAACAGGACTTCAATTTCAGCACAGCCTTAGTGCTTTCGGCCTCAGTCTCACTGCTAGTTTCACGTAGTGCCAGCAGTTTTCTGGATATTTTAGAGGAAGACAACAAGACAAGATCCTTGGCGTAAAGAAATTCTTTTCACCCTCTATAATTTTTGTGCTACTTCCCAACTTTTCATCCAGTAATATCTCCCTAACAAACCTAAAGGGCTCTTTTCTCATGTTAATTTTTCCTCCGGTGTTTCAGAATTTTTACTTCTGCTCTCCAAGAAATTTTGCTGCAAGATGAAAACTGTTACGTTTTCTTAAAACTACAGGGTAGGATTTAAAAAGGACTTGGGTAGTTCATAAGCTTTGCAAAAGGGATGAAATTCACCCCTAAAGAAAAAAGAAATTGCAGACATGTCTCTTTTTCATAATCCAATGAAAATACAATAGAACATCGCTGAAGAAATCTGAGAAAATTATTTCCCGGTAGGATTTTAGGAAATTAAAAAAAAAAAAGTTCCATTTCTACTGAGAACACTTCCAAGCTGGAACCCCAGCCAGCTAAACTGCTAGTGGACAAATTGTAATATCCCTCTCTTCATGAGACTTTTAAGAAAATTAACTCTTCTGCTCTAACGTTAACTTGTTCGCCAAATTAATTTCCAGGGCGCTGTGCTCCTTTGCCAAAGACTTCACCAAGATTCAGCAACGTGTCAACATTGCAAGCCATGGTGGTTACACACAGCACCCAAACTGGGGCACCTCGCCGGGCGCTCTGGTTTCCCTCAGCTTCATCACAACGTCGAGGGACCAACACAGGCACGAGAACTGAGGTTTTCGATGTTGTTGTCTCTGCTTTCCCCCATGAAGCATAACCCACGAGTGAGCTAGTCTATTGTTGAGGTTTCCCTCCTTGGAGATGAGGAAGACCTCAAGTGTGCACAGAAACCATCCAAGAGAGGAAGGCTGTGTGGTTTTGAGAGAAACCCAGGATAGAGATCAAGCCCTGAATATCCACCGAGCATCCAGAAGGCACTAACAACATTTAGACTTGACTTAACACGCGCCTCTTGCATTACCGTTGTCAGTCTCCTACCTTCCTTATTATGGTCCTCTAGAAGGTAAGAAGAGGGTAATCCAGCTCCTTAAGCAAGCCTTGAATGTAAATCAGCTTTAAAGACCTTTTAGAGCCAATTTCTCTCACTGTTTACACACCTCTGGTTCAGCAGATACCCATCTCGGAACAGCAATGAAGAAATGGGCCCATTGTTCAGCAAAGCTCTGAAGTTTCCTTAAAGACGTTCCAAAGTGATACGTGATCCTGGGTGCTCACATCTGAGACATATAAGAAACGTTTTGAAGTATTCTTAAATAAATTAAGTCACTGGGTCAATTCCAGCCAAGCTGATGAGAGAACAACGTATAATATAGAGAACGACCCTCTGACCTTCATCATGTGCTTGTTTCTGTAACTACATCCAAAGAGAGGATTTTGGAAAGTCCTGCAAAGTTTTGACACACACACACATTTCATTTTCAGGTTCCACCTGGGACTTGTAGTAGCCGCACAGCAAGGAGAGCAATTGTTTTTGTGGTTTCTTTCTGGCTCGGACCACAGGCAGATGCATCAGAAGTGTTACGAGAAATTCTGCTTTTTTGGGATTTCCTGCACGATTCTGCACACAAAAGCAGCCCAAGCGATTCAGCTGACACAGTTATTGGAACCTACAGATGATTTCCCCAACACAGATTGATTTGAAAACCTCTGCTTTTCACCCACTAATCTTTGTTACATCCTACGTACTTCCCG
Organism: Balaeniceps rex; assembly: GCA_013401315.1. Lineage (NCBI taxonomy): Eukaryota > Metazoa > Chordata > Aves > Pelecaniformes > Balaenicipitidae > Balaeniceps > Balaeniceps rex. Next base: position 446,636 of record VYZW01040885.1, on the reverse strand, counting down.
TATGATATAATTCAGACTTTATTTTTTAACGAAGCGTCACTGGCTGTTATAAAGTGCCATTGTATTCCGCTAAAGCGCTGCCAGCCGAGGGAGAGCTGTATTTCAAATGCCAGGAAGAGATTTCAAGTTACCGAGATGTAACAAGTCACCGCGCATCAGCTGAGCTATAGGAAATCTCCGTACGCGCCTTGTTTTGTTTTCTACATCTGTGGCGAATGCAAAACAAGGCACCTTGTTTTAAGCCTGTCTCACCATGCGCTGAACAGTTACCTTGTAGTAACCACACACCACGCTTACACACACGTGTAGCTAGCGGGTAGTAACTCGTTAACCACGGGAACACGGGGCTGAGCATCTTACGCCTGGAGCGTGAAACACATCTTGAAGTCTCAAGAAGAATCAGCACGTTGCTTCCCATATAGCAGCGATGAGCAGAAGCGGTGACTTCATGCTGTCTCTAACAGCAACATCCTAAAGCACCAGCTCGTATTTCGTGATGAGCCACAACCCCCCATGCCCACCAAGGAGGGGTGTGGCATTACTAGTCTGACATCTCACTGTTTAATTTCGTCGTTTATATAGTGATCAGCAAATCACCGTAACGCCTAAGCTGCTGTTCTTCCAAACAGTCATTAAAGGCAAAAAAAAAAAACAAACCACCCCAAACCCAATCCCCAACCCCAATCCACCTGGCTTTCAGACTGGGAGGTTTGCCAAACAAAACTCTTTCGCTCGCTAATGGATGCGTGAGGGGCATTTTCATGCTGCTGCTTAGACCAGTGCTACTCCGTGTGGCCTTTACGTTCCTCAGCATCAGCTGCACCCTTCGTTTCCACTGCCCGAGCAAATCTCCGCACCAGCTAGGGGCGAAGGCAAACAAAATGAAGGGAAAAATGCACTTGTAAAGCGAAGTTAGGATGAGTTTTCCAGTAGGAAAATATTCAGCTTGCATAAACAGAAAAAAAACCTTGATTACAAAAAATACCCCCCCAAAAAAACCAAACCAGCAAAACCCATTCAAAGAAAGAGAAAAGCTGAAGTACTGTGATTACGATGAGTAAATGAGACCCATTTGGACTAGATGACCTCTAAAGGTCCCTTCCAACCCAAAGCATTCTATGATTCTATGATCAAGAACACATTAATGTACTGGGCAAACGAGAAGGAAAGAGACATCATTCTCTCACCAGCCTCATTCTATTTGCACCTTGAAGAGATCAAAGCTGACCGCTGGTATTCTGAGACCACGCTGGAAGTACCTCGTGTTTTTCCTGACGACTGTCCATTTCAGACGGTAAGGCTGATGCATCGCTCTATAAAGCCTGATGGGAGAAACGCTGCAGTGAGCTGGTACCTGACAGGGCACTGGGGAAAGCTCGGAGAGGGGAGGCCTTGCCATGGGGGAGAGGGAAGGAACAGGTTCTTCCTCAAAAATCTCTTTCAGTCCTTATTTTAATACTTTTACAGAGCTTTGTTATGGTGGTTGGCATTGGCAGATTTTTCTCCCGAATAATGAGCTGAAATTGAAAAAAGCCAGCTGGCCCAAATATCACAGTTTAATTGCAGTAAGATATGGAACTGAACAAGTTAAATCTGAATTACTGCAATATTACTCCTCAAAGGTTTACGGTATGGTGTGAGTCACAGTGTGGTTTGGTCCTTTGTCTATGCAGAGGTTGCAATATTTTTTTTTTTTTTGGGTAGAAGCAGAAGATTCATCAAAGCAGATTAGCCTGATGGCTTTATCAAGCCCAGAAAGGGAAGCCTGGCAGTCCCATATGCCGATCGATCCCGCAGAAGGTGAGAAAGCCCCTCCCCATTTGGACAGTAATATCCTTTCGAGGAAAATTCTTTCCTGATCCTTGCTTTAAAGAAGTGATTTGAGATGAATGTAAAGACCATTTGTCATTTTGGTTATAAGAACTGCTAATGGCTTTACCAGCTTTTTGCATTTTCTACAAACCAAGCTTCTATCGTGAACTTTTCTGTTAAGCACAAAACAGTAAAGAAACAGACTCCTCTCGATGGCAGAGCCCGAACGGAGTCACTCATCAATTCGCTGCTAATTGTCAAATGTGTTTCTCGCACGGGAGAATTGATAACCCGTAATAAGACGTGATGGATTTAGCCAGCTGTGTTTCTACAATTTCAGGCTGGTGTCTGTCCAACAGAAACCAAGAGAGTTACACAAGTACAAAGAAAAAAAAGAAAAAAAGAAAAAAAAAAAAAGTATGGCAGTGTTGATTCAGCACTGGTGTATTTCCTTCTCATGATTTTTGTAATAACAAGTGCCTGATAAGTGGGTTAAAGACTGACTGAAGGAGATGGGATTGGAAAAGAATTGCCTTTACGCTTGTTGATATTGCTCCGGTTAATGTGAAATGTAGGCAAGTCATGGAATAATTTAGACTGGCAACACATTTCATGAGACTTTCCTTCTCAAGCTAAAAAAAGAGAACACGCTGTCTGTATTAGTAAGCGTGCAATGTATTGAGATAAATAAATGGAGTCAGAATGAATACTGCCTACATGAGAAATAAACGGAGACAGAACCCGCAGCAGAAAAAGCGTCTGCTCCTTGCAGACATTTGTGTCGCCCGTGCCACTGGAGCAGCCCAGTGTAAAAGTCATCTGTTGCAAAACCCTGCACACAGATCCCTGCACTTGCCCGTCTCCCACATGATGTCCTTTCCTTCTCGGCTGAAGCCGTAGCTGCCTGTACAGCCCTCTGCCTTCGGGACGTGGCCACTGCCCTACTGCTGAGCCCTGCGTGGCACCAGCCTGGCCACGGCACACGAGCACGGCCAAGGAGTACATCTGGAAGGAGCCAGCTCAGAGGTTCAGCTACCAAAACCAGAGAAGCCCCTACGGGGGAGACTTTCAGCTCCTGATGTATCAAGGCTTGAGGACAGTGTGGTGGCACCCTCATCTGGTGATCTTCTCTTTATTTTTCCTCTTTCACTAGCAAATTTTCTCCTACCAAAACCCTGCCAAAAAAAGTTAGCCACCCCAAATACTGGGAACACTCACATGATATTTGCAGCTGACCACATCCTCCCCAACCTTTCTTCATCTTGGCATCCGCGGCTTATGAGCTTGCAGAGAACAATTCACCCCTCGCCCAATGGGACTTGTATTCAACCACCATTCCCAAGCACTCCGGTTAAAATTGGGCACGATTTGTGAAAACCTGGTATGGTCTTGAAACCCAAAGATGTTCTGATGATGCCTGACTAATGAATGTGTGGTGGCCAAAACCAGCTAATGAGACACGATCACGTTAGTCCTACAGAAATCAGAGTGATTAATCATACAGCCAGACGAGCATGCATAATGACAGAAGGCAATGGACGTCTTCACAGAAGACTCAGATGTCTTCCTGGAGGATAATTCATATAGGGCGCAAGTTTACTGAGCTTCATGCGCTGAACTTCATGAAGGCCTTTGATCCGTGCCACATGGGGTTAGATTAGAAAAGGCATGAAATGTACACAGTCTCTTCAAACTGCAGGAAAACTTTTCCTTGATCACAAAAGAAGATATGAATCAAGCAGATTTCCTTAAGGAAAATCTCAAAGTTCAGGGTTTTCACAGTGCCCTCAAATACAATTAGGATGTGGTGAACCTTGGTTTGCTCTTGAATTCACCTGTGTGAGCTGAAATGGGAAATAGAAACACTACAGCAGCTTCCTGCACAGTTTTTCAGCCTGGATTTCATTAATATCTTCCCTGAGTGGGGATTATTTTGCTCATGTACAGTGTTCAAATCTGTTCAGGCTTTGTTTGGAAGCAGAAAAACACTGCTAATGGAGGCATCTTGTATAACCTAATAGAAAATGATAGTGTTCAACAGCTTTTTTTTTTAAACAACCATTAAAATTTAATACATAATCATATCCCACTACAGAATTCTGCAAGAGTGTTAAAAATAACCCAACAGGAAGCATAAAAGCACTTATTAAATTCTACAAGTATTTACAGTAATTTCTGCATAGGACTCTATTAAATTTCCATGGCACACTCAGTCCCATTTCTACCAAGTTCCACAGAATTTTTCCAAAATGGTCAGCTCTTTCTTTCCAGTTTTGACGAAGAAAGAAACAAAGCAGCCTGCTTCTTATCTGAGATCTGAGGAGACCAACACCGGTGGCTGCAAAACACAGCACCAGACTCTCGGCTGGTGAATTTCAGCGTAAATCTGTTGCCTTCAAATCTGGGCTCAGGGGCTCCAGCTCCTCCTCTGCCTATCGCTCATCTCAGTATAAATCCACGTGTCTCCTGCTTTTGGCGCTCATTCACCAGTTAGTCAACTCGCAAAGCTATTGTTTTGAACTTTGGTATATTTTAGTAGCTGTAAAATTAGCCGTGTCGGTTCATAACTTAGGGGAGGGGTTCCTGAGATGTTGTTCCCTCTAATGTTTTCTGTTGGAGATGGACGGGATGGCCAAGGACTGAGGTCATTGATGCTTTGTGTTTAGCAGGAGAGGGGGAATCTGCGGCGCCTTCCAGCAGACCGTCTCCCAGTGACGGTCAGGGTTATGCAAGTGGGTGTCTCCATGGTGCCCTGGAACGCTGCAGCCCATCTCTGCTAGAGATGCTCTTTCCGAAATAGGCTCTGTCTTTCAAAGAATGACTCTTTCTGACTTCCCAGACACAAAGGCACAATCGTTTCCATTACAGAGTTTGTCTCATCACCCCAGGTTGTGCTGGCCCGGAGGAGTTGCTGTCTACAGACGGTGCAAGGGGGCTGTGAGGACGGGTCATGCTCTGTACAGCCGGTTGCCAAAAATACTTCTGGGAACAAAGAGGCTCCTTGATTTTTCTGCAACTGAAGTAAATCTTAGACAAAAAACCCAGAGGGAGCTGTTGGCACACATCACGCAGCCATCAGACAGGAATCCTGCTCGCAGATCAAGCCAGCTTCTTGACAGGCAGGAGTTTAGAAACCATTTAGCACATGAACACTGGTAAATATGTGTACATATATATATATATATGCATATGAGAGACTTATGCATAGGGAAACCGGGCTAGGCATATCATTTTCCAAAGCTGAAAACGTGTCAATCAGCCATAATTGCTAAACTGAGAGCAATCAAAATGATTGCTTTAAAGATTGTGATGGGGAGTTCAATGAAGGCTCTTAGAGATACTTATACCCGCGGTTGTGGTTTTAACAGGGAGGCTCTGGCTAGTGGCTGAATAGATGGAACTGGTGAATGGCAGTACATTCTCTGCAAAACTTCGCTCAGTAACACGCTGCCTGTGCAGACTGCAAACTTCCCAATAGATGAGGGTGCCTTTTGGGTACTGAAATGTAAACAGATGCTCCCCTGCAATTAAGTCTAGAGGAGTCGCACATTTGCGTTGATGTTGCACTTGCTGGTAGAGCTCCTCCAAATTACTCCCAGACAGTAACGCCGCTGGTTTGCGAGCGCAGAGGCGAAAGCAGGAAATGTTTCCAGCACATTCGCTCATTATTTTGCAGATGTCCTTGGGACAGGCTGCGTGCCCACAGCTACTTCGTGAACCACCAGCATGAGCAACGCCACTTGAATACCGCTGAGCTGAGGAATAAACTCCCTAAGCTAAACACAAACTGGGGATCAAAGGCGTTTTGCAGATCCGCTGTCATCACTTGTGTGTCTTCAGCAACTGCGCAGCTCTTCCTGGTGAATGATCAGTGTCCGCGCGACGCCAGCCGCCGTGGAAGGGATGGGCGTTCAGGGAATTACGGCACAGCGGTTACGAGGAAGCTTTGACTTCCAGTGTTGTATGGACTTGCCCATTAAGTGCTTGATGGACTTTGGTTTTCCCAGATGAGTTTTCTGCTTGGCACTTTCTCTTACCTCTAAGCTACGCCGTGCGTTATGCAACTTTGCTTGGCTTGCACCTAGCCCTGGCTTCACCACGGAAAAATCTTCGTATCAACAGGCCAGGTATATAATCAGGTGTGCTCTCCTTGAGTTATTTATGAACTAAGAACACATCCCTTGGCAAGGCAGCAATACCTCATCTCAGACGCCATTCCTTAAAAAGCAGCCTCCTTATTTTCCAGACGTGACTTGTGCTTCGAAAATTTGGATTTCTGCTCCCAAGTGCCTGGTTCGCAGCTCGGACCGCAGAGGATGGAGGTAGGCACAGGACAGCGAATCCCCCCCAGCGCCCGGTTGTGTTTGTAAGGTTTTGTGTTTGCACATCCTCTGCCTCCCCGCGACTCTGCCGTGCAGCCACCTCCCCAGTCACACGCCCTGCTCATCCATATTTCTTGCCCCCCTCCGCGCATCTGTTATTGCTTCTCCTGTCTCTGAAGGAGATGTGGAAGCACTGTTGATAAACTCGTTAACATAAATTAGCGCAGAATGCCATTTGCGTGAGACGGCTTCAGTGCCACACTTGGGAGCAGCCGTCATTTGTCACAGCAGCACCATCCTCCGCAAGCCGCAGGCGCCTGCACGCTGCCCTGCACCTGGGGACGCCGGCAGCGTGCCTTCCTCCTCCTCCTCCTCCTCCTCCTCCCCAAGGAGAGGTGTCATTGTCACGCAGAGCGTCTTGACAGGGACATCTGCCACCTTGGGAGATACGCTGCCGGTGTCACTGCAGGGAGCGAGGTGGGACAGGGGGCACACGTACCGCGATGCTCCGTTGGGCTTTGTCCCTTGCTTTTCAGGGCAGTCGGAGCAGGTGTGTCACCTCCTCACAGCACTCCGTCTCCATCTCATGAGTCCTTCTTTTACCATCGTTTTGCCATCCCACACACACTACAACAGGCTTCAAACCCCTCAGAGAGTACTTCCACCAACGCACAGGAAGAGTTGTGTCGCAAATGCAAGCGATAGCTTGTTTTTTTGATTTTTACGCTCTCCATAAAAGTCCGTTCCATCTTGGAAGGAGAAACAAAGTAGTGGGGAATCCAACTGTATCCCTTGGAAATCACCCAACCGACTCCAGAGGAGGATCAAATCTCCTTAATGCAATAAAGCAGACAAACGAAAAAAAGATTCTGTAATCGAGGTGAAGTCCAAATTTCCTCCGCGTCAAGGGGAAAAGTCACTGGTCTCTAGCCACAAGTATGTTCTGTGCTGACCAAGTCAGCAACGCACAGGATCAGAAGCTGAGCAGTTTTAGAAAGATTGTACAGTGGGAGAATAAAGGGCTAAACTGATAATCCTATTGGGAAAATATAACTTAATCTGGAGCTTCGTATGAAAGATCGAATCCAAATTGTAGCCAATTCACCAGATTTGCCTCTATCTGCTTCTCGTGCTGCCAGAGGAATCGGCTGCCCAACGTTTTGTGTCTAATTACCTGCATTACAAGCGAAGCGCACAGCTTTTCTTAGAAGAGCACATTTTATTTTTTTCCCCTGAAAGTTTTAATCCTCGTAAGAGGATTCCCGCAGAGTCAGAAATCAGGCTTCTCACATCGCCCTTAGCAGAGAAAGGAACTTCTCCACGATGTGCATCTGCGTGGTGCTCAGCAGGAGCTGCTTGCACAAAGCTCCCTGGACTCACCGGGGAACTAAACCAAGCTTTGCTCCAGTTTAGTGGCTTTTCTTTTAACTTTTTTCCATTTCTTTGCTTTTGTTTCTGTTTCTCCTAGAGAATCCTCGTGGCCTGTTAATGGCACACGCATGGGAATTAAGCCGTTCGGGTGCTGAATTCCAATATGCTCCGTTATGCTGACTCTGAGCCGCAAAGATCTCACCGAGGGCTGCCAGCGGGGCTCTAGCAGAAGCTGCCGGCAGCATCTTGACCCGGGGCGCTGAGCTTATAGATGTCCAAATAACATGATTTTACTTTAGCGGATTAAAAAAGAGCAAGCCTCAGACAGCCCGTGTCCTGGAAGGAGCAGTTCCACTGAGCCTGGCTTAAAGTTTTATCGTATCTACGAGGAATATAACCGAAAACATAGATGCTTATCTAACCAAGCCCACAGGCACACGCAGCAAATAAAAAAGCCGTTCATTCGCTCGCCTTTGCTGGCACTGAAGGAAGCTCACTAACTATGCACAGCAAACAGAGGTGTTTTACAGGAGCGGGGACGTTGGCGCTGGATGAACTCTTTCCCTTGCCAGGGATGCACATCGCTATTTGGGTGACTCCCTCCACCCACCCCAGTCTGGAAGCTGCAGCCCAGATAAGGGAGCCAAGAAGCCTTTGAAGGCTATGAAAGGATGCACGGGCCACTGAGAAACTGATAATTCTGTGTGCATTCACCTCCCAACAGCTTCATCACCTCTGTGTGTCCAAGCCCCGGTGTCGGTACATCCCTGGGCAGAACCGTCCTCCGTCCACACCAGCGACGCCAACACCTCCCGTTCACACTCATCGCCCTGGTGTCACGCACGGTCCTGTCCCGAAACCTGACCCAAATCTCCCGACCCCCAGACACACACAAATCCATGGGATAAATCCCTTGGATCAATCAGTGCCTCCAACAGCCACAGCAGAAAGCAACGCGCTAATGAGACCGTGGTGAGTCTATGCTAACCAGCGGGGTTCGTGAAGCTACCGGCCCCGCTGACATAAAGTGCCATGTAATAACAAATAAAACTCATCAGTGCCTCTGCTGTGAAGTCATCAGGCAGCAAATAATTGGGGGAGAAGAAAAACAGCAACTCACAGCTGGATGGATTTTATTTTCACTTGCTTTAGAGACTCCTTCCTTTAAAGGGACTCTCGAGGAGTTCTTTGCAGGAGGAACACAGCTTCGGCTCACCCCCGAACGAGCTGAGAGCCCCATTTCCAGCAGAGGTGAGGGTGCTGGGCAGTCAGAGGGGAAACAGCCCACCACTGATACGGCTGGAGGACACGGATGCTGTGAAGATGCCGACGCTTCCTAAAGGTCGAATGGGAACAAGCTGGCCCCGAGCTGCTCATCTCCTGCCGACACTGGCAACCTGCTCTCCAGTTCAGCAGTAAAAGTTATAAACAACTCGTATGGGGGGAACAATAGGTTTAAAGACGAAGCCTAGCAAAAGATAGAAGTGGGAGACTCATGCCCGGTACGACGGTACATGATGTTCTGCGGGCCCTGACTGTCCTCCGCAGCTTTCAAACTCTTCTCTGGCACCGGATCTGTCTTTAAAGCTGTTTGCAAAGCATCCGCCGCCCTGACGGTGCTGTAAGTATCGAGGAAGGACAAATACAAACCAGGCTTGAGCCGCTCTGGGGTTTGGAGCCACTCAGTAAAAACAAGGTGAAGCACCACTCAGCTCTCCGTTCAACAGAAGCAGTTCTTGGAAATGAATGAAGGAAAATAAAGTGCCTGTTCATTTGCGTGGTACGCAGCAGGGAGGCTTTTCGAGAGGAAAGCATTTAGATCCCCGGTTTTGAAACGGCAGCTATGAAGCCACCTCCTTGCTCTGAGGCTCTGCACATCTGTAGGATATTGTTGGTTGCAATTAGCGGGGCCACGTCCTGCCCAGTGGCACTGGGCAGGGGCACCGGTAGGCTGCAGGGACACGGTGCCTGTGACTCTGCGCAAGCAGGACGCAGCCTGGCTTTAAAGCAATGCAAGCAGCGCGGCTGCCAGAGGTCACCCAGACGTCAGGACCCCAGGCGCGGTGTCAGCACTGGGCTTTAACCAAAACGCCCCCTAAAAAGGGGTTCTTTCAGGCAGAAAGCTCTCCCTGGGAGAAACATCTCCTGGCGACGCTGCCAGAGGCTGGTGGCTTGCTCTACGGGAGGGGACAACGCTCCGAGCACAGGGAGTGGAGCAAAGCAAGACTCTCCTTGCTCCCAAACTGCCCTAAATTGCTATAACTGCCTGCAAATTGCTTACCTTTCAGGAGAGAGCAGCGCCCGAGCCACACCGCCAGTCAGGGACGTGCAAACCTGCCAGCCCTTATAATAAAAGATTTTTATAAAGTCTGTATCTATTCAAACTCCTTTTATCACTCCATCGCAGGGCTGCTAAATCTCTCCCATCCTCTGAGCGAACCTGCCCTTCTTCAAACTACTTCGAGTCCAAGCGACAAGTGCAACAAGCACGGAATAAACCTTTCCCACTGCAGAAGTCCCTACCCTTTTGGGCTCTGCTCATACAAGTGGCCGTGGTACTGCAAGAAACTGCGAGGAGCTCTCCGCAGGCTCGAACCGCGGGGCATCTTGCTTAGCACACATGTAATTTGTTAATGGGGCAATGTAAGCATGATCGGCTGCAGATGTCGCAGCAGATTTAAGCACTGGGTCCGCATCAGAATTCCTTTAAGGTTGCTAATAGAGTAAACTGATTGATTAATTAGCTGGCAAAGCATCTGATTTCCTGCTTTTGTGGCATATCAAGCTGGAATACCAAGTCACTTGACAGTGAGTAGAGAAAGAAATATGTGAGATGCCATGAATACCACAGGCAGCGGATTAATTTTTTGACCAGCAAAATAAACATTTCAGGTCTGATTGAAACATGTCTTGTTCGGAGATGGCTGCGGTATAATTAAATGCAGGAAAAGCAAAAAACCACAGCTGCCACCTCCTCGCCCCACTGCTCACAACAAGTTTGGGGGCTGGAGGGGGCAAGCAGGGCAGGCCAGGTTTTTGGAAAAAAACGGCAGGTCTGAGGTCGAGTGCGCAGTACCAGAAACTGGAGCCAGATTCTGTCATGCTCAGCCTCCTTCTCTTGCTCACTTGTGGTGAAAAAAAAAAATCAACCCTCCAAATACTTGTTCAGCCCAGTGGCTTTGCACCCGTGCAGCGGGAGAGCACCCCGACCTTCGGTGGTGCTGCTGGGAAGGGTGTTTGCCCGCATCCTGCCTCCTGCAAAATTGCATTTACTGGCGGGTTTCTGGCCGCGGAGCAAGGCAGCAGCTTGTTTAAATAAAGATATTTGCTCAGAGGAAGCTTATTAATTCCCACTCAGTGTCAGGAGCAGCGGAGAAACGGCATGACGAAGAAGTTCAAACGCTGGGGAAATACAGTCAACCTATAAACAGGAAGTTAAAAAAAAAAAAAAAAAAAAAAAGAAATCCTAAATCCCAAGGCATGTCCTGCCCTTAATCACCACACGCTCAGCTGCCACCGCGCCGCGGCGTTTTCCTTACCGGAGGCGACCGAGGTTTGAGTTGCTGGTCCGTAGCTGAGCCCCTGGTAGCAGGTGGATGCTCAGGTAGCTGCACCGACATCAGCGTCTCTGCTGGCAGAATTTTTAATCTCCAGCTCCGCGCCACCTAAAACTTGCTTTTGCGCTGTCACGCTTCAGATTGTTCAGCGCATTTGTGGTGGTCGCACGCCAGGCTGCGCAAGCGCCCGGAGGAAAGCATGGTGCTTAACGCTTGAATGAGCCGGTGCTTGCTCCCTGTGCCACCACGGGAGTGATGGACCCCGTCCTCCACACGTTTTTTGCCCCCAAAAAAGCTTTTTTAGGCCTTGGGCATTGCGGTGCATGGCAGTGACTGCCCATGCCCTCTGCTGGTTGGATTCCTGTGAGTTTGAGGGATTTTGTGTAATGATCTTTTTTAGGAACAAATGCATTTAATTCAGCCCTGCTCAAGGACTGGGATTTTAGAAAAGCTGGGTGAACGTCTGAAGGAAAGGTGCAAGTCAGGCCTATCAGATTTCTAGCAGATCTGCACACGCATTGCTCTTTTCTGAAGATGTCCCATACCAACTGCGCTCCATCGGATGGGCTCCAGCACCGAACCAGGGGAGCAGGAGAGGACAGGCGCAGGACTTCCAGCTGGGCACAGCTGGGGACCAGCACAGCGGGACAGCGTGTGGGAGATGGGATGGGGTCGTGTGTTGGTAATGCCCAAGCGCCAAACTCAGAGCAGGAGAGCGGGATCGAATGAGCACGGTTTGTGCTGCGTTTGTCTGAACCTACTGTGTAAAAAATGGGAGCTTGATCCCATAGGATGCTGCAGCTCCGGACCTTGGGGGTGGAAAGCTGTGCTAGCTCTGTGTTTCACAGTGAGCTACAGAAAAAGCCTGGACCGGGGCGGGGAAACAAACGTCTACGCAGACATCTTACGCTCATCACGGCAAAACCCCAAACTGCCTGACCACCTCCTACCAACCCTGTTGGGAAGGCCAGGCAGTGTTAGCCCCTCGTGCAGGCTCAAACCTCCATGTTTGCATTTGTATAACTCCCCCCAGGGAAATCATGACCCAAAATGAGCAGGCACTAGGTATTTCTGTAGCTTTTGAGATAGAGTTGAGAACGGTGGTTTGTCCAAGGTCTTCAGAGGCGGTTGTCAGACCATGACTTGATCACATAGCCCCCGTGTGGGACGTTCATGAGATTGGGCAGTGCATCTCTTCTGAGCATTTTCCTTTAAACCCAAGTGAGCGTAGCCAAAACAACACTCAGGGACGCTTTTTTGAGCAGTTCAGCTGCATCTGCCGAGCAGGAGGGCAGCTCCCCGCGTGGCTGCGGGAGAAGACGTGGGGTGGCAGCGGCAGGACGACTGCTCACGAAGGAGCCAAGGGGCTGACTCACGGGCGCTGAGCCCCTGCCAGCACCGCCGGCTCCCGCTGACTTCAGCGGCTGAGAGAGTTCTCGGTGTTTCTCCCTCTTCCCTTTCAGCACAGGAATCGTTACTCATTCCGTACACAATGCCAGGTACGTTTTATTGTGGAACGGGCAATGACATGGAGTGGCTGGGCATGGGAATGCAATTGATTGGAACTCTGGATTTCCTACATGACTTCAAATTATAACAATCCCAGATATTAAGATTTTGGCACCAGGACCAGTTTGGAGGATAATTATGTGCTATGATCTAATTTTTGGGATCTGGACTTAGTGCCAAATCTCTACGGCTTTCCTGTCTCCCTCGAGAGCAGTTCAAGCTGCAGGTTCCTTAACTCTCTCATTCCCAGCCAGTTCTGAATTTTTCCCTTTCTTTCCAACTTCTGAGTCTTTCGGGAAAGCTTCTATCCAAACCTGGAAGAAGTCAGGCTCTTCTTCTAAGGCCCTTATCACTGTAGCCCATAGGGAAAAAAGAAATTAAAGTGGGACAGAGTTGGCATCTTTTGCATTTCACGCACCACTCGATTCCTAAAGTTGATGCTCCTGCAGGTTTAATAACTAATGCCAGCCTCAGGGTTTTATGGATGCAGACGCAAAAAAACCTCCCCCAACTTTATCACTGATGATTGAAGAGCCATTCTCCTAAGTACTTATAAGAAAAGAACAAATACACCAATCAGGAGAATTGTTATGTCCCAGGGCTAATGTCCCCTGTGAATGAAACCCTTCTGAAGTGGCTTTCGAGACATGGAGAAGTGCGGTCTTCAGAGGGGACACTGAAGCGTCACTGGTTTTCTGCACAGCTTTGGATTCCTGATGCCACCACACCGCCCGTTCTGTCCGAGATTCCTCGAGTTGAGGCAAGTTCAGCTTCAACCCGGTCCCTAACGGTGGCTGCTGCCTTTGCACTCGTTCTGCTCTGTGTAAATAACCCGGCAAATACAAAGCACGGGCATGATGTGCACAGGGGAAATATTTCTTGTGTATCCCTGCGATGTACAGCAAATGCTCTCTCTTTCAGGCTGTGCTCACAGCCAGTAACTCGTGCTCTTTCAGCTAAAATTGCTCTGGATATTATCTCTGCTGTGATTCACTCCTTCACACCAAATTGAATTCTCCTGGAAGGCTGTTTCGCTTTCTATGACTAATTTGAGGCTTTGTGCGCACCCGCCTTAGTGGATCTCGGCAGCACCGAGTGATAAGCGGCGGAGGGGTTGCAGTTTCAAGCTGCGTGCGGTATCGTTAGGGGCAGGCAGTAACGATGGGGCAGGGCTACGCAGAGACACGGAGAAGCTGCACACCTGAGCCTGAAGGAAAATAAAACTGGGATACAGCTGGCATTCATGGGTTTCCTCCTGATAAGGGCTGGCACTGCCATAACGCCCTCACGTTTCAGTTTTCAGCTTATGATGTATAGGATGACCACATTTTGGGCACCACTGAGGCTGATTACACTGGAAATAATGACTGTTAATGATGACAGGAATCAGGAATGATTTGTAAACACTTCCCCGCAGCAGCAGCTTTGCCACAGCTCCATCGGCAGCCTCAGACCTTGCTCCGGGGCACTGTGGTACCCGCAGCAAAAATGCAAGAGCATTGAGGCAGCGCCTACCTGTACCGCCCGAGCTTGCTCGAGTAAATTTATTCTCATTTCCTGATAAAACAAACCATCCCCCTCAGGCTTGCTTCNTTAAAAAAAAAAAAAAAAAAAAAAGAAATCAATCAAATACTAAACCCATGTTAAAATAAACAACACACACTGCGAATCTGTTTTCCCTTGTTTTCCTTTGTAGGAAGTCAGCAGCCTCGGCAGGGCTTTGATGTGGGGATGCACATTTGATGTCAGCACTGCTGACAGACAGGCCTCAAAAGGCTCCGGAGGAGGGTTTGAGTTCACACAAACACTCCCACGTTCACGTACTTCTCTGCAAGGGCGTCCGAGTGCTCTCCCAATTACTTGAGTCTGCAAAACCCAGACCCCGCGCTCCCCTGGGATGGGCTCCCGCAGGCACCTGCTTGAGCTGCTGCCACGAACACTGATGTGCAAGGATTATTTTTTTTCACTTTGGTTCCTGTTCTGGCTGGAGATTAAAACAAAGTCTCAAAAGTCCCCTGCAAGGCACAGTAGATGCTCGGGGAAAGGTTTGATTTTGCAGAGGTTTGATCTGAACCTCTGTAAGACTCAGGTGAGTGTAAAAGCCCAGGAGCCTCCACGGGCTTTTTAAAACTTGTGATCTCCTGAGAGGAGCTGCAGCCACTCCCCAGAAATATCACAGAGTCATCTACAGCAACGTTCAAAGCACTGAAAAAAAGCTCTGGCTTTTTTCTCTACTGAGTGCTTGAGGCTGCACAGACCCCAGGGTTTGCTTATCATGGTGGTTGACCAGGTGCCACGCTCCTCTCAGCCCTGCTGAAAATCCTTTTCTACTCGTCATCCTCCATCTAAAACTACTCAAATCAGGAGAATTTTTTCTTCTCCTGGAGTTTCAGGAGTCCCTTTGCACAGCCCTGTGGTTGCCAGTCCCCCGCTCACCTACACCTCGCCAACTGCAAACAGCCAAAAGTTCTCAAAACGCTATGAAAACACAAAAAAAAGGGTAAAGACATCTTAACATCAGATAATCAGGACTCTTCACGTTTGGCTGACACAATTCTTAATAAAAGTGAAGCTTTTGTGCCTGTTTCAGCAGCACTGGGCTGGAACCAACCAACCCTTCTGTCCCAGGATGTTTAAAACAAGACCCACTTGTACCAAGCTCTTGCTTGACCATAGCGATGGTTTCTGTTGACACCAGATGGTTTTCATATAACTCAGTATTTTTGTTCTGAAATAATAACCTTGCCAGTTGTGAATGAATTAAGTTGTCTCAGCCCTCACTTTCCCACCAATTATAGTGAATTATGAACAACTCTTGAATAAGCGAATCTCCCTTATAGTTATTGGTGCTAGAAGATATATTTGCCTTGTGGCCAGCTCTATATTATTTGACTGATTTATAGATCCATAACTTATGGAATTAGAGGTGATCTTTTGTTCAGAGCTTTAACTCAAAGTGGTTTCCTTTTTTCTTTGAAATCATGTGGAAAATTAAGATGATAGATTTTCCCTCCATATATTTTCAGCCCTCTAATAACAAGTTGAATCTCACTCGCAGCTTTCTAGCCTGCACCCTCACCCCACATTAACTCAGGAACTCGCCGGTCCAAACACACGCCATCTAAATGAAATGCACTTCAAATTTTCTAAAATATTGGTCAACCTTTACCCCCACAGAGAGCCCGTATGAGGCTCAGGAACCTCTTCATAAATTTAGGCAGATGGTGACTTTTTTCCATTGAAAGCCAAACCCCCAGAAGCAGATTTCATATGAAGAATAGTTTGTCAGAGTGTTATCAGCAGGAATCGTCCTGCAATGAATGCTACATTGCTGTTGCTAAAACGTAGGTTTTGGTCAAATTTATTTGGGATGCAGAAAAAAACCCCTACAACATTTACTCCTATTGGAACACAGCTGACACAATTCTTAAATGATGGAAAATTTTAAGACTATTGTGTTACAACATTGCTGTGTCTGACCCGAAGTGGAAATGTCGGAGTCAGAATGCCTCCTCCGACGGAGGCGTAGGTTTCTCATGAGTCCGACTGAAATTTATGGGGTCTCTGTGGTTGGGTTGAGTTTGGAGGATTAATTTAGCAAGACAAAGATGCCAACTCTCCTACACTTATCTGAACCTAAGGCAGACTCTCAGATTTCTCCAGAACAAATCTGTACTTGGAATTGTTGACACGATTACAAAAGAAAAGCATCCTCGTGCTTGAGAAGTTATTCTGGGATTGAAAAAATCCAAGAGATTTAGAGATTTTAAAAATGTTCACGAACAAAAACATGTCCTTTGGCTTCCTCTTCTAAAGGCTGCTAATCTACTGGAGTAGATGGCTACGTGAAATTTGGCTGCTGTTGGGCTGGAGTTCAGTTAGATTATTATTTTTTTTTAAGTTCTTTTTTCCAGTAATATCTAATAAAATGAAAACCTGACGGTAAAGATACCTCTGCCTGGCCCACCTGCAAATGATGTCATGGAATTTCTCCATTCCCTACGTGCTGGCCAGCCAAATGTCTCATTAGAAAAGGGGGGGAGGGAAGTATTTGTTGTGAAATAACAAAAAAAGAATATTTAATAGGTCAGGCTTGCAGAAACGCCTCCAGACAAACTGGGCCAGTTGGGGTCAGTTCAGTCTCCCAGGGCACGAGGCATTAGTAGTATTTTCCATGGGCTAAATACAAGAGAAAATTGGGTCTGGGTGTTCATCCAATACCTGTGCTGCCTGCAATGATTTTTTTTTTAAATCCTTGTATGAAACAGCATTTGCCGGTGGAGCCCTTCAAACTGGGTTATGAAAAATCAGTGGCACTGTACTTCTACTCTTCCATTTATTCCGTTCTCTGGATTACATTTTCCTTGACCCAAAAGTTACCTCTTTGCTCAGACCTCCCCCCTTGCTCTAATGGGTGCCCCATCAGCCGATGTCGGCACCGCATTGCCGCCCTCGGAAGGCATCGACACTATCTGCGTGAAGCTCAGCACGGGCTGGAGAGCCCTGTAGGACCCAGACCCTGCAGCTCTCCCAACCTCCTGAAGGGACGGGACAGGCTCTGCTCCTTGGGGACCTCCAGCTCCCGTGCTCGCCTACCAACTGGGATCCCCACTGTAGCTGGGATGCGAGCATGGGGTTGAGTCCACTCTTGGCTTCCTGACATACACGGAGAGCAAAGAGACGCACTTCCAGAGGACCCATCCAACCTCAAACAGCTACGTCGGGATGGGTGGCAATACCCTCTGGAGGTGCCCACCTCTCTGCGTGGACCACAGAGCGGTGACAGGGGAATGAGACCCACCGCACTGCCTGATGCAGACATCGGGCACTGGTATTTGCTCCTGCTGAGCATCCCCCCACCCATGTCCCACCAACGGTTGGTTAAGACAGCACCGACACCCTGCACCATCACTGCTTTTGCACAGGGAGGGAAAGGTACGGCCAGGAGAGACACCGGTGGGATGTGGCTCATGAGGACTTCTAAGCTCATCCATGACAGCACCATCACCTCTAATTCTACACATTATTAACGGGGTCCCGGAGCCCGTGATGACTTCTGGACGCATGCCACCCAGCCACTTTACGTTTCTCAGGCTCACATTCTCCTGCCATCTGCAGACGATTATTGCAAAGCTCCAAGTCCACTGGCTCCTGAACAACATCGTCCGGTTACCCCAGTAGGCTAATTCGATGCGGTGTGTGCTGGGGAAGGAGGGGGAGCGCCGTTACTCTTCATCTCGTGAACGAAAGGTGCTCGACTCTGGTTTGTTTTAATGGTGCGGTAACCACAGGCTAATATTATTAACTGGTCCTCAGCAGCATGCCAAAAATCCAGTCCTGTTGTGAGAGGAAAAAAGGAATAAAGTACTTGAGAATCCAATATCTTTGGTGCTAATTTTAGGCACGTATGCTGGCAGGGGGAGCTTGTTTCATCCACTCAACTCTGGTGCTGTGCCACAGAGTCAGATTTACAGACTATTAGTGTCTCAAATAGCACTTCATGCGCAAGAAGCAAGGGGAAAAACACAGGGTCCCTCAGCTTTGTGGGGTTAGAGCTGAGTTATGCAAACAAAGTTACTTTAACTGTGGAGTTATTTACAGGTTGGCTCGTAAAAGTCTTAGCGACAGATTTAAATGAATTAATTTTTCTGACTTGCATTCGCTGTCTTCCCCCTTCTTCCCCCTCTAGCTATTACATGTAATTACAGGAAATCTTAGTATATCACATCTTCAAAAAGACACAATGAAAAGCAATAGCGAAGATATTCATTTCTTCCTTCTTTAATATTTTTCTTGGATGGGAAGAAAGGGTGTGGTGGAGCTTTTCCTTGCAGCACCTCCGAGCCGCGCTCAGATCACCCAGCGCAGACACCCCGAGCACTCCCCGCCTCTCGCTCGGTGCAGACAAGATCTGGCAACCCTGCAACAATTACTTAGTGCTTCCTTGGCCTTTGAAACTGCTTTTAATGATTATGTGAGACACCCACAGTAAGCCCTCTAAATACAACCCTTTTTTTTTTTTTTAAGCGTTAAAGAAGGAATGTAAGTGCCTGTCTTGTAAACCCGTGTGTTTGCTTGGACCTCATGGAGCAAATCAGTTGTCGACAGTCGTGCTTACATCTAAGCGGTGCAGTTTGAAAGCACAAGCTTCATTGTGAGCCCGTCATTCATTCAGGAGAAGGACAGATACGGCCACACCTGCAAACAACTCCTCAACCAACGTGCCCGAGCCCAGGGCTTCGCTGCACAAAGAAGAGGGGAAAAAAGGAACCAGCTGGCATCTGCCACGATCGACTCGGAATACCACAAGCACACCTTCGTCCCAACCAGAGCGTCTCCGCTCCCTCTTCGAAGCCACCCACCAGCACTGGTTCCACTGGGTCTGTCCCGTTTCCCGCGGCGGTTTCGCTGTGCAGCTGGCACTGCACTTTCCGCAGCTACGTTGGCTTTAACAACATTTTCCAGCATGTCAGAAGTACTTACTTGTGAATAGCTGAACACCGTTTAAAACAAAAGAATACTCCTCCGAAAGTACCGCTGATACAGAGCTACTGCTTTGCCTCCAAAAGCTCCACCAGCCGCTTTTACGTAGATATTAACTGATTACTGAACGAAAATATAAAAGTGGATCGGGAGAGAAAGGGAATTAAGTAACAAAGGTGGTGGGCACAGCTGGATAAAAAGAGGGAGAGAGAGAACAACCCTGCTAGTTGTTGCCTTCAAAGAAAGAAATTTGCTTTTTAAATGGGGGGAAAAAAAAGTTTCCACTGGAACCTGGGCAGAAAGTCAGAATCAAATAGATATAATTTGAGGCACAGTCCCAAATGAGGGCTTACATTACTGATCCTTTTTTCTCTAAATGATCCTTCTTTTAATTTTACGGACTGTCAGGAAAACCTCTTCAAAACATAAATACTGTTGGAAGTTAAATTGTTATTAAAAAATCTTGCTTTTTTTTTTTTTTCCTTTCCTAACAGAGGCAAGTCAGATGATGACAGCCTGATCTACGACAGCAACGTAATGAAGTTCACCTGCAAAGGAGGCATCACCGCTTACGTCACGCGCAAAAAGACTTGCAAAGTCAATTGAATTTCAAGGCCCTGGCAGAGATAGGTATAACGGGAACTTGGTTTAAATCAAAATAGGGTCCAACTCCTCGTCCCTGTTCGTGACTTTGGGGCCGTGGACGTGCACACGCGGGATCACTTCTAGACGTGATACAGATGGATCCAACGCCTCCACTCGTCACAACCATCGCGTTGACGTCTCCCTTGCAGCTTCAGGTATTTTTACCACCATATAAATTGCATCGAAGCCCAGTGATATCACCGTTCCAGAATCCCCTTAATCCTCAAAATAGATACAACCACGGGGTTTTAAACACCTTTGTTAATCCCTTCTAGAGGATAACAGATCACTCGTTTGATGACAGTTTATTGTTTGGACATCCACACAGACGTGCCTGTGACATGAAATGCCAGAAGTGATCCCAGGGTTAAGCATGGGAAGTCAAGGTGAAAAATTTGACTCAATTAAATCACAGATTTAGACATTTTTCTGATCTGCAGATGAAGGCTGAGCTACTGGCAAGCGATGCAAGTTGTATCTTGCTGATTGACACGACCGCAGGTGACACATTTCAGGTATCCCAGCGGAGGCTGTTTTGCAAGACTCTGCTTTCCCCAGTGGGTGCCTGGTCATGAATCTCAACAACTCTAAAATGAGCTCCCCCGCTCCCGAGAAAATACCTGGGCTATGGAAAAAAAATGAAACTTCACCCCGTAGCACCAGAACAAAGGGACCCAGAAAGTCCCCAGAAGATTGCAGCAGGCAGAAGACATTAATCTCCTTACAGACACAGGCATAGCCGTGCTGGTGGGCTTTGGCAGCTTTGCTGGAAGCTGCTGCTAGCCAGGAAAAGTCCTTAGGGACTTAAAAATGGCACCCACAAGGACAACTTACTCTTATCTACGGCAATGCCCCTCCTTGCCTGCTTGAGGAACATCAGCCATAAGGAGACGGAGAAGGACTGCAACATGGGGCACCTCCACTGCACGCTGTATTTTTCCTCTTCTCAGTTGTTCCCTGCTGGTCGCCAAATATAAACAGATTTTTCTTAAATTGGGCCATTATGACAATAATCCTAAGTTTATTTAGTCTCATATTTTGAGAAATTACAAACCGTAACAGCAACACAAACAACAGCGCTAATAACAACTCAACCCATCGCTGAAACAGGGCCAGCGTGGGAGTGAGCTGGGACAGGGCTTTGGAGCTGGAAATTTGGCTTTTTCCATGGGAAACTGCTGAGGGAATTCAGGGAGACGAACAGAGAGGACTCTGCCCAGCTGATAGGGATGTAAAAGTCCTTTGCATCCCTTGAGTTTGATTTTCAGCTGTATTTTCTTAGGTAAATGTCGTGCATAGCCCTGTACTTGTACCGCACTTTTTAGGTACCCGAGCTTCCCCCAGGATGCAGCACTGTGATGCTGAAGCTCGACGAGTCTCACTGTCTTTAATACGATCACTGGAAATGTATAAATTCTGGTCCAAATCTAAATGGAAATCTTAAATTAGGTAGAGAATATAGTAGTGGTTTAGGTGTTTTGGAAGCGTGGGCACGAGGCGGTGAAATGCTATCCCTGCGTGGGTGCTAACCTCGCTGGGGCTTGTTTGTTCTGCAACACCTTCTCAGCCCTGTATGGTTACAATTTTGTTTGCGTTTTTTTAACCTAAAAAAGGGTAAAGTAAGAAAACAGAAGGGGGGGGAAAAAAAAAAAAGTGATTTTTAAATCAACTGTCATTTCTGGCAAGGCTGAGGATCCCAGCAAGGTATTTGTTTATTATCAGGTATTTCCTCAGGATCAAATCCAGAGGAGAGAAGTCTGGTACTAGTTAAAGTCTGTTTAAAAATCCTTCTTGAAAAGAGATTTATGCGAGGAAATTACCTAACCTCAGGACAGAGGCTTAGTCAGCGGCAGCGTGGCTCTGCCGCGCGCATTGTTGGTTGCAGCGCGGGGTTTTTTTTAGCCTCGCCGAGGGCGCACAGTGAGAACAGCGGCAGGTTTTCGCTCACATAACGGGATCAAAGCTCCCAATTGTTTCGAAGGAAATGACCCAGCAGGAGGAGCGTGGCGGACGTCGGCTTTTGCTCCCAGCCTCGACGAGTGCCAGGCGGCCGCTCCCCACAAGCCAGGGCCAGGCGGCACAGGGGTACCCGAATTTGGGCGAGGGGTACATGGGCACCTCGCCCCGGCGCTGCAGGACGCTCGACCCCTTCGTTAGTGAAACAGCATTTCCTAAATCCCATCTCTTCCCAGCCTGACTGCTTTTGAGCTGGGGCTATGCAAAGATTCCCACCTCGCTGGGGCGTTTTCCCAGTCCTTGGCCACTTTTCCCTCCGCAGCGGGAGAAGGGGCCACGCAGCCTCCTGGGCTGGCAGTGACGATGCACGGCATCGTGGCGGCACGCTGCTCGGGGGGACAGCAGGAGGGCAGCCCCGGCCACTGTCGCATCCCAGCAGGTCACAACTGGGATCACTGGTGGATGCCCCGGGGCAGCGGCCGCATCCAGCGCCGCTCGGCAGCAAGCAGCAGCGGCGGGTACGTGCAATGACCCATCCAGGCAGCAGATCTAAAGCACAAAGGATGGAAAAGACCTATGAGTTCATCCCTGCCACTTCCCTGCCAACAGCGAGTCGGATGCATTTAATTGTCTCATGATGGGACTTCCACTGTTTCTTTGGGAAAAAAACGTTCCCATACATAGCTCACCTCAGGGACACTTCAACCCAGGGTCAGGGCAAGCAGCTACAAAGCACATGACCAGGGTTGAAATGAGGTTTTGGAGGCAAAACACCGACTGAGCAGGTTGTCGTATTATTTTTTCAAGGTCACCACTAAAATATCTGGCAGGCTTATCTTACGGCTGGGAAGTTTTACTGTACTTGCAGAAAACAACCAATATTTTTTATTCTGGTGCCCGACTCCTTGCTGCTTGTGTTGGTTTAACTTCACTGACCCTAAAACGCGAAACTGGAGTAACGCAGTGTTGAACTGGATCCCGATATGGGTATGAATTATGCGTGTAATACAGTAAATTATTGTGAAACAAACATTCAGCAAGCATCCTGTATGGAAACTCTTTCTTCTTTCATCTCCATTGATCATTGACGTCTCTGCTGACAGAACGTGGTTATGCCGGCAGCCTATGATCACTTCGAAATGTCTCAGAAATATGTCTCCATGCAGTTAAGGTTTTCCGCTGCTAAGAAATATCTTAATGCTAAAGGTTTGTTTACAAGGGGTGGCTGTTTCCACTTGCTGGAGCATTTAAAAAGTTGTTTTTTCCAACCACTAAGTAGATCTAAACATTAAGTGTTTCTTAAGTTGGGTTTCCAGCTCCTAGACTGCTATAAACATTAACTTTCATTGGTTTAAAACAAAATAAAACAAAAAAATTGCTGCTTTGACTTAGCCTCTCATGATGTTAAAAAAAAAAAAAGTCTTTTTAAAGACGCTGTACTTTTAAAAGGCTCGTTGTGCAATCCCCACAGAGCAGGGCTGTGGTGACAAAGCGCTTCCCTGTTTTTGTTGGCGGTGCAGGGGGGGCGGTTTGTGGTCCCGTGTCTCCCCCCCGCCTGCCGCCCTGCTCATCGCCGGCTCTCCTGCTACCGACTTCAGCCGGCGGAAGCGCGACTCACGGTGCCTTCCCCAGGGGGGAATTACCTACGGGGTGGCTGCTGTTGGATGCTTTTGGGTCTGCAAAGCTGTGAGGCTTGAGCTCTGCTCTGGGGGGACTCGTCCCTTTGCTCGCGGTTGTCCCTTGCGTTTGCAACAATTGTCCTTGCAATAAAAAAACCTTTCCTAAGCCAAGCATCAGGGTCATTCGGGGGCTAAAGCCAAGGAGAGGTTGGTGCCCACCTCCTGCCACGTGCTCCAGAGCATCTCTGAGTGTCTCGGCACCACCCACATCAGGCTGGATTTTAAGAAACCACGATAATGGTGATTACCATGGCCACCTGGTTTTCAAGGGTGAGTTATCAGGCCCTGGGAAACAGCTGGCTCCTCTGCAGACTTTTACGATGGTTGTCTGAAAACTGACAAGCAAAATTAGTGATTTCTCTTTGCAAGTACGGGCTGCTGTATCATTAAACATTTCCAATTAGGTCACTGGAAATGAATGATCAATAGTAAAATAATTGCTGTTTTGGAATGGAAAACACGGTGTCTGGAAAACACTACTGTAATATAAAAACACAGCTTCGATCAGCTGTAAGTAATGCCACCAACCGCGCCAGCAGCCCAACACGCCCGCCCGTCTACAAAAAGGACTCGTATTCATACCCAGGTTTTATTTACGACACTGTTTTTCCAATCTCTGTAAAATTAAGGAAGTTCTGGTGTTGGTGGGAATTAATTCATGACTTGAGCTTTCTGAACCTCCGATGAACTCTGCCTAAGCTGGAACTCATTGTGGCTTCAATATCTGAATGATTAAATTCGAGCCAGGCCAGACCGGCTGCTAAGTGTTGGGAGATGCCTTTCCTCATCCAGGAAAGGGAGAGCCATTTTCTGATGGCTTCACCTGGGGCTCGGCTTACGATAAATCTGCTGTGAGAACTCGCAGCAGTAGATCAAAACGCACGACATGCCGCGCCGCCCGCCCGGCACTCGCTCTCCTGCCTCAGTTCTGCGCCGGATCTGTCCCCATCGCTGCCACGGGTATTGCCCGGCCTCCTGCCGCTGCCCTCGAGCTGATACGAGAGCTCGAGCGTGATCTGGCTAATGCCACAGAAAACAGTCGTGAGCGCAGACTTAACGCGTTTCGCATCTGTTCTGCTGGGTGGTCTAGTGATGCTCGGATACCACGTTAGCAATTCTTGAACTAAATTGTGAAAATGTCACATTTTTTTCCTGTCTGGTGTATCCTCACTTCCCTTATGGGAAAGTTCAGGAGCTGGAAGCTGTCAATGAATGGATCTGAAGTCGTAAAACTTCTTTAAACAAGACAGAGGTAGCGTGCACATTCAAATTCAAACGCCACTTCAATTTCTTTTGCTCTAAATATGTTATTCCTATTAAGAATGGGACATCTCAGCGTTTCAGAAAGGTCCTGGATATTTGGGGATGACTCAGAAGAGGAATCTCGTAGCTGCTACCTCTGATATCCTCTGCACAGAGGAAGGCGAGACGGTCACAAGCTGCCGATCCCATAGTGTCGTTGAAATGTCAAAATTAAGTGATTTTAAACAAAAATTCTGAAAGCAAACCCACGTTTTGCTTCTCAGTTGTTGTTATTTTATAAGGTACTTTTAATCAAAAAACTGCACAGATCTTTTCTTGATGAAAAGGAAAGCCACTTGTATCTCCAAAACGTTTCAGGTGGAAACTGTAGATACACTCCCACATTAGCCAAAAATACAAAAGCACTTCGCTACGCTAAGCAATAAGTATCCGTCATTCTCTGCAGTCACTTCTCTGCTTCCCTTATTATGTTGTTCATTTATATGCAACCACAACCTCCAAGTTTCCTATCATCAGAGTTTATTCTGGTCTTTCTCATTTCCCTCTCTCACCACCTAGCGATCTTCATTCGCCCTGTAACTCTGGACTTTCAGGATCGCTGTAGGAAGCACCACGCACCGGAGCATCCACCTGGGAAACGGCCAGTCAGGAGAATTCAACAGCGTCCAAAAAGCCTCTTCCTTTAATATTTTTCCTGATATAAGTCAGCCCAAAAGAAAGAGCACAATGCTGCTGTCGGCGCAGTCTTAATTCCCCGTCCGAGCGGGACAAGGACACCAGCGCGGTCTCTCCGGCTTGTTTGAGAGCAGCACAATGCACGGAAGCTAGCGAAAGTTTATCCCCAGCCCCCGAAGCAGGGATGGTTGCAAGGAGACAACGCGCGTTCCCGCACTGAGCAGAATATATAGAGCCTTGTGAATGGCACATTTCAGGAATGGCAACAGGATATGTTTTTCCCATGGTTTGGGAACAATGTGAATACTTTCTCACACGCTGTTGGTGAAGTATTTTGGCACACCTGTGCATAGAGAGCTCTATTATACTCCAAGGTCTCCTAGTCAGCTGTTAAGGACTCTTTTCCTCTCTAAGAACATGGATTGATTACGTGGAAATATGATTTGGTTTTGTATTTGTGCTGGATCATGGATCAGAAGGAAGTTACAGTACGTACTGGCTCCTGAGCGGAGCCTTCTGCTCCGTGGCTTGGGAGTGAAAGACAAGCAAGGGCGACTCGGAGATGTTTACACAGCTCCCTTTTTTATTTTTGACCATACTGAATAGGGAAAAATTGTTTACACGCTACAGAGGATGTTTTACCACTGTTACTTCCTACAGAAACGTCCTCAAGCTCCAAGTGCTGGCAGAGACAAACTGCTCCTTGTATCTTCGATTGGTGTCTCCCAGAAGAGAGGACAGATATTGCTCCTCTGTGGGACCATCAATCCTGTGATCAGCTCCACCAGGCCTAAACAAATCACCATTGCTTCAGGGCATCTGCATCTTATTATTCCAGATGACGTAATTTTGGAGCGCGTGCACAGCCGTATGCAGTAACAGGAGCTTTCGGACCCCCAGGCGAGCGGTGGTGGGGTGAGCATTGCCCCCGGTGCCTCCATCCCACCCCTGCCCCGGCTGTGGGCTCCTGGTGGGAACCATGCAATGGTTCAACGCAGCTGGCTTTGTGAATATCAGCTCCGATGTATTCAGAGACAAATCTTTTATTTGGTTAAGGTCACTTTGCAGGACTGGTTTGGCACGGCAGGGTCAGGGGATGGGGACAGCACAGAGAAGCGCTGCTGCTCCGAGAAGTGGATCCGACTTCACCTCCTGTTTTCACAGAATCACAGAATCATTTGGTTGGAAAAGACCTTTAAGATCATCGAGTCCAACCGTACCCGTCCACCACTAAACCATGTCCCTAAGCGCCTCGTCTGCCTGGCTTTTAAATACCTCCAGGGATGGGGACTCGACCACTGCCCTGGGCAGCCTGTTCCAGTGCTTGACAAGAAGTTTTTCCTAATATCTAATCTAATTTGAGGGTTTTGAGGGTTAGCACGGAGGACTCAGCTGGTTTTTCCTTGTGTCCAGATGACCCCTGGGCTGTCTCAGTCCCAGCGAGTGCCTCACTCAGCCCTGTTAGAAGTAAAGAGCCCCTAAGAGTGTAAATTTAGAGCCCATTGTATTTAAGCATCACTACTTAAGCCAAATTTTCAGATGCGCTGAGCTCCAGCAGCTCCAGACGTCTCAGTGCAGTTGTGTCAGGTAGGTATGATAGCAAAGCCCCTGGACGAGGTGATTTTCTAAGCTGTAGAACAGGATGGCTGCAGTAAATTGAAAGTTTACCAGTTTCCATCCCCACGAAAAGTTAGACAGGGCACAAAAAGCCAGAGAATTGCAACATTTTCCCCATAAATGTTCTTTAAAAATGTTTTCAGTGATCATTTGGCACAGGAATATAATTTCCATCAAAACCTGTTGAGGGACAAGAATGGTTTGCCTCCTTTCCCTCCACAACCGGGAAGAATAATTTGTCCCTGCAAAAACTATAAGAAATTTTCCAGATTAGAAACCAAGCTAAAACCAACACCTGGACACACATGTGCAGGCACAGGCACACGCTGATGGAGCTGGGCTCCCCTTCGCGAGCGGAGCTGCCCCTGCGAAGCGCAGCCTTTAAAAGGAGCCGGGAGAAGTAAAATGAAAAAACACATGAGGCAGCATCACGCACAGCGGCCGGAGCTACCTGTATTTTATAACATCCACTCTGTTTCCAATTTCATCAGCTTGGCAAACGCTCTCCTGGTGGAAATAATTGAGGCCTGAAAGTCAAAAGCAATGGAGGAAATATCTGAGCTATGAAATGTCAAGTTGCTTTCCAAAAGGGTTCCAATCTCTAACCACATCAAGAAGGGTGTCTGAAAAGACAATCAGGACTTCGGTCAATTAAACGTCTTTTTTACTTTTTCTTTTGCTTGGGAATGCAGCACCGGAGGAATGCCCGGCGCGGTGGGGTGGTTACCCTCCGCAACCCCGCAGACCTTGTTTTTCAGCTGCAGGTTCTGTTTTTTTCTCCTGAAGTATTTGTATATTATATAAAGCTCCATTCAGATTATTCTAAGTGAGCAAATTTAAGATCTCCTTGTTTTCTTTTTATTTTTTGCATTGGGAAGGTGAAACCTTCAACACTTACGAACTGAAGCCAAGGAAGCAAAACCTGAGATGAAAGTAAATACTCATTCTCCAATTAACTCCTACTAAAACCACGTTTTGACCTGAGAGCGTAGAGCCTTCTGCGCAGGGGGATTAATTTCATATAAACATTAGTCACATCGACTGCCCAGCAAATCTTTAAATACAGTGGTTAAGAGTCAGAAAGTCATTCCTGAACATGAACCATGAGGCATCAGAGGAAGATGTCCTACATCTGGATACTAAAGGTCCTGACCACTCGCTCTTCCATGTGACGACTGTTTCTCCTCCCTGCAGAGGCAGGAATTCAGTAGCAAATCTTTCTGGGTGCTTTGAAGCCTTTTAAACTTCATGAAAGAGGGGAAAGAAGGATGAATGCATTCTTAAACTTACCAAAAAAAAAANAAAAAAAAAAAAAAAAAAAAAAAAAAAAGTCAGCTTTATTTTCCCAGGGGAATTTAACTATATTAGTTTACATCCTGTGGTATGAATAAATAAACAAACCCTAACCAATTTCAGACTTGCCGCTGTTTTGGCTGGCAGAACCTTTGCTTAGAAAGGCTCAACTAACGCCGTGCCGCCGAGCTCCCATTTTCTCCTTCTGCGCCGCTGGGTCTCCCCCTTCCACTCTCCCTCCTTGCTGATCGCTTTCCTTTTGTGCTTCCCAGTTTCCTCTGTTGCCTTTCCTTTAGGAGGCATGGTCCTTTTCACATCCATATTTTTCTCCCCCGCCATCGTCATTCTCAATTGCCAACTTGTCCCTTGTTGCACTCCCCCAAGGAGGTCTCCATAAAATTCATATTTATGGACCAGGGATAAATAACACATGGACTAGGGATAAGTAACAGATTTAAAATAAGCCCACTGAGTCCTGCAGGATGGCTTCGGGTTCAGGTCCCTGCAATCTCTGCTGTCACTGAACCTTGGTGACATCTTCCCTGTGCACCTTCTCCTCTCCATTACTCTGCAGTCACCGGCCATGCCGCGTCCTTTGGCCGCAGTTCAGACCCCTCATCACAAATAAGATGCTTCACACGGCAAAGGAACCGCGCTGCTCTCGCCGTGGGTGGCAAAGGACTCCTCTGCACCAGGCTCCTGCAGTGCTTTGAGTTTCTAGAGCTCTGAAAAGCCAGCAGAAAAGGAGGTACTAAAATAACAGACTGCAAGGTGATTAAAAGCTTAAGTGTATTTAAGGAACTTTGAATAACAATAGGTGTGTCTTCTGATTTTCAAATGGCATACTTTCACGCTGAAATCAAATAGGCCCTGGGCAGCACGGCGCATCTCCTTCTGCCAAAGTAAATTGATCATATGGTAACAGCTGGAATGTATATGGTTTTCTTTTACAAAATATTAGATTTGCCAATCTGCCACCTCCTACCTCCAGCAATACGGAGAGATTAAAGGGAGGGTTTCCAAAATCCTGGGTATGGTGAAGGCGAAGAGGTTTAACACAGCCACAGACTGGGAAGAGACCTCAGGGTATCCTTGCAGAAGACACCGAATCCAGACAGCGCAGCTGACCTAGGGACAAGCTCGCAGGGAGAAAGGTGTGCTGATCGTGCCTGGTGAGAAATGAGGAGAATTGTCATTTTACTTCTTAAGTATGGGTGTGATTGGGGAAAGTGAAGGCAACTGCTAGCTGAGCTGTGCTTTGTCTCGGCGAGGTTTCTTAAGGCAGTTGCTCTACACCTGCTCACGCTGGGCTTTTAATTCAGGTGCTTTAAGCTATCCCTTCAGGCACCTACTTTGCTGAGCTGTTTAGGGAACCTAAGGAGTTGAAGCTCTTAATGCATGTGTCTCATTTAGTTTTAATTTCTATGTCTAATGTAGAATATGAAGTTAGCCCTGCTTCGGTGTGGTGGCTGCTTCTTCCAGCCCCCTGTGACGCAGCACTGGTCGGTCCTCTGAACATCACCATTCCTTGGGACTGGGCTGTCCAGGCATGACTTGCTCCGGGCATCAGTAGGGAAGGACCACGATGGTTCCTCACCAGCCCTGGGCTCGTTCCCACCAGCAGCACGGCTCTGGGGGTGCCTTCAGCCATGGCTGTGGCGCAGAGGAGGATGCTGCACGCTTGATCATATGGGGTGCCTTGATTGTTTGTGGGTGTTGGGGCTGAAGATCACTGGGGAGCCTTTGGGAACATCATCCTTCATTCCACTGGACTCCTGGGTTTGCTCACTACCGTCTCCTTCCAGCCTCCAGCCCAGGACAGCAGGACACTTTGGGACAGACCCTGTAAGTACCTCTGCAAAACCACATGCTGAACCCCCAAACCCGGCAGGTGTGGAGTGCATCGATACTTGATTTCTTCGCTCAAATAAAGCTAGAAGGGAAGAAAGCCATCCCGGAGACTAAGCTCGGTTGGAAAATGCTGTTTATCCCCTTGAACTCCCTGCAAAGGACACAATAGAACAATGGGCTCGCGGCAGTGGAGAGGCGAAGCCCTGAGGTCACCTTCGCCACCTCCCAGCTGGTGCAGCATTGTTCCCTGATGGGAATTTCTGCGCGCGGCTCAGCTCTGCGACCATGTGTTTCCTACGACTGTTACCCGGCTTCTCCCTCCCCCAGTCCTTCCGCCTGTTTGTTACTCCCACAGAGACTACGGATTATTAATTAAACCCACACACACGCTTGTGAGGTTGGTAGGTATTAGGAACCTTTATCTTACAGATAGGCAAAAAGAATGAGAATGACCTTGGGAAAGCCATAATAAGAGGCAACAGCAATGCCAGCCCTTGAGTGCAGGATTGCCTGCAGGCCTCCGTGCTCAGCAGAGAGCCGGGCAGAGACCCAAGAGCAAGACCGACAAGTGCAGCCCTGGCAGTAATATGTTTGCCGGCATCCTGGTATGCCTGAGCTAATGAGATGTGCTAAGAGGCAAAGTTTACTCAAACGACACCAATACGGCTATCACCCCTTTGGGACGTGAGCTAGGATCTCCGCAAAGCTGAATGCACAGATATGCTCCATCAGTGCTTGCTGGGCACCACCGTGTTGTGCTCCACCGGAGGATGTCAGACAGGTACCTTCAGGAGATGTGCAGCTTGCTGGGATATGTGATGGCAGCTACTCTGCTCAAAGCATCCGAGCTCCTGTTGATTTTGCACGACACCTTTTGTGCAGCTGGCTAAATCCTCTGTCATTACAAATCTAAAAGAAAACTTTTTTTTCCCAAATTGCCTGCAAGAACTGTCCACAGAAAAAAAAAAAAAAAGAAAAACAGAGCAAAAGACTACATGAAATAATCTCCAAAATATATTGTGTGGTCAGCAGGGGACTTAGGGGACTCTGTCCCCTCCATTAGCACTTGCAGGCACAGCTGCATGTTTCGCCCAGGACTGCGTCCGTATCTTCATCAACATGATTTATTTCAGCAAAGAAACCTCTCTTTCTGGGGGAGGGTCTAACGGGGGGGAAGTGGCAGCGGGACGGCAGTACCTCCTCGGGAGGCATGTGTGTCCATAAACCGAAGGACCTTCTGTTCTTACTAGGGATCAGGTACAAGAGTGACACAGGGGTCTCAGGGAGGAACTTGTTATCATTTATTGCATATCTGACACCCCCCTCTTAAGGTACGTATATATATCCACATATATAATACAATATAATGGCTTTTGCAGGATACAGAAAGCGGTGTTGTTCCAGTTGTCTGAGCTGGCGGCTTCCAGTTTGTGGCCATATGGTTGGCTGTGAACTTGACTAATAAAAACGGAGTGAACTTTTTTCTTTTTTTTTTTCTTTTTTTTGTTCTTCCTGACCCTAGTCAGTGCCATAAATACCTGTATGTAGCAAAGGGTTTATAAATAGCACAGTAGCATCCACTGACAGCAGACTGGTGGTAAGTCTGACCGGCAGGCGCTGGATTGCAGTAATGTGGAGCTGGAGCGGTCTGGGAGAGGAATATGTGGCCAATAATGATTTGTGAAGCTAAAGTCATTCAGAAAGCTCAACACCTGGCAAAACGGGGCAAAAAAAATACCAATCTGCCACGGGACAAGGTTCTGAAATGGAAACACCTTAAGCCAATATTGCCCCTCTGAGATAGCCCTGAAATTCCATATGAATTTATTGTGTAGCTGACAGCGAGCTTGAGTAACTCGGTGTGTCTGGACGTCTGGCCCAGTCCAATAATAACATGAAAGAGAATTTCGTACATACCCTTTGCTGATCCTGAGACTTTGGACTTGGTTTTTGGAACTTTTTTTGTTCGACGGTTGTCTACAAATTGTCGGATTCTCAAATGAATTTGTTATTCCAAATCGTTCATACATTTTCTCAGCAATAGCTCTTGGTATGCAAGACCTCTGCGATTGAAGTGCCGCTCATTAGTTATTCAGCTCATCCGGTAATATTCTGGTTCCCTTACTGGATAGTCACTGCTACTGTCTGTCCAAAGCATTCAGAAGTCATGAGTCAATGCCCAAAACTCTCGGGATTGGCTTAAAAAACATTATTATTTTTAGTAAAAACATATCAAAATTGGTGCTTTTTATTTGCTTTCTTGCTTCGGAGTCTGGAGGGCTCATACATCCAATCCGCTGGAAACCAACCTGCAAAATAAAGCAAGCTGCAGTTCCCACATAAATTCAACACTTTGAAAGTTAGAAATGAAAGTTTTTTCCTGAGAAGCCTGGTTTTCGATGGATTTTTAGCCTGCTGGATTCTTTGATGTCTAATACAAGCGCGAGCGCCAGCTGATGCTTTTCCCACTGTTGGGAGTTTCCTAATGTTTCCCTTCGGTGTCTGTTCTCTGGGGTTTACAGATGGTTGAGCTCACCCTGCAGAGCATCCTTCAGCAGAGACAGCGATAGCATCTCGCCTGGCTACCTATCTCCACACAACCCTTGCAAAAATACTCTGAGAGCGGCTTACTAAGAGCTTCTATCTGCAGCAGTCAGAGTAATGGCAGCCACGCACAAATTGCACTGGTTCGCTTCAAAATAAACTATTTCTAGGAAAAGGCTTTTGAGTATTTTTAAGTTGAGTGGAAAGATAATCTTTATCTCAGTTATGATTCAGAACAGCAACGTCAGTGCGGAGCTTAACCCACACAAGCCAGCCTCCCTCTTGTCGTGCAGTCAGACCGCTCTTCTTTCTTGAAGAATAGAAGGAATTGGAAAATTGAAAAGTCTGGAGGGGAAAAGTAACATTTTCCTGCTGGCAATTGAATGGTTCTTACTAAAGTGTCTTCTAAGAGATACTTATGTCCAAAGAGGTAGCGAATACAGGGGCTCAGCTTCATCGGGAGTACGTCGGATCTTTGGTTACACCATCGATACTCATCTTAGGACGTTGGCAGACGAGCCTGAAGGCATCTCACAGGCCACAGGAGAAGGGTCGCACACCACCAAGCACAGCGGCAGATGGAAATGGAAGGAGCTGGAAGGCTGCTGTGCTCCCCTTTGCCTGGAAGGGAAGACGCACGCCGCGGACGCTGCTCCTTTTTGCTTCAGTAGCTTTCAGGATGAGAATTAGTCCTTTTCCCTTCCCTCACTTCGTTTAATCCACTGCAATTTTCCTTAATTACTACTGCAGTTTCCAGTCTTTGCCTCACACTGCTGTGCTGAGGTAACAGAAAATATTTTAAACTATTGGTTCCTCTACGTCGGTGAAGCGTCGCCTAGATGAAGGCAGCAGTGCAACCGGAGAGGCAGACCCCTGCATCGTGTCCCACTGGGACACAAGATTTGATGTCGTTACACGAAACCCTCCACCTCCTTCCTTATTTGACTTCAAACCACAACCCTTCTTTTTCTCCCAAACATTCTAATGGAAAATCTCGAGTACATTTTTCAACCAAGATGTTAAAAATGTCTGCTTTATTTCTCTCTTCTACTCTTCTTCCCTCTTTTCCCTACCTTTCCAATCCTTCTCCCTCTCTTCTTTTTTTTTTTATTTTTCTATTGACAGAGGAACAAGAGAACTAAAACGATAACCACAACTTTCACACTCAGTTCTCAAATCTCAGAGAATTTTCTTTTTGCTTTGCTTTACAACGTAAAAGTTTTCTCACTTTTTGACCAAGTTTTATCTCACAGAAGAAAACGGTGCTGAACTTACCTGTAGGCATTCACAACCCACGCCAGACGCAGCAGTATGCATCTGAAGAACTGCCTTTTTATTTTTTGATTCTCAAAGCAAATTCCACTTTACTTCATGCATTAAAGCACACGGGAAATCATTTGAGCTTTCTGTATATATCAAGCCCCTCCAGTAAGGTAAATGTTTTTCCTACAAATAATGCCTTGCATGTTTTATCAACTTTGTAACCACAATATCTATAAGCGCCTCAAATGTTAAACAATGCACGACCAGATATATTTACCAGCCAGGAGATTTAAAAGCCATTCTTGACGTCAAGCTGTGAAGATCAAATATTCTAACTTGATGGCTGCCAATACGGTTCCCAACCATTGTCTAGATCCAAAACCCATTGTACTTGTTTTTGTTTTTGTTTTTGGCATCTGAAATAAGTCTTTTGCTCAGACCACTTATGGTCTTAAATAAATACGTTTCTAGGTCAGCTTGCTGATGGATGTTAATACAGCTATAATTTAAACCTAATGGTGATATCAGCTTCTGGTAGGGTATAAACTAGAGTTGTACAGTGCAGCATGAAGTTAGTGACTTTTCCATGAAGTAAGTCTTTGCTATTCCTACTGCGATTATCCAGATTCAGAGATTCAGCTTTCTTCTCCTTCATGGTTTCTTTTTCCTTGGGTCTAATTATACTGCAACCCTTGCAGATACCTCGAGAGGAAGCATTCACTCACATAATATTCCTCTCCCTTCCATAGTTGATACCTCTTCTCTCAAAGAGACTCAAAAGCTTCTCTAACCACATCACCTCTGATGTCCGCCCTGGGATCGGTGAGGGACATTGAGCACCGTGTTGCTCGGAGCTGCCATCGGAGCCGAGCGGGACGGCGGCTCTCCGGGGTGGCTGTAGCTCAGGGATTATCCCAGACTCCAAACATGGTAAAATTTAATTGCTCTGGTCACTGTGCAAACACGTAGTGAATAACCTGGGCTTCTGAGCAGCTTTTAAATAAGTAGGGTTAGGTTTGTTCTGAGGACTTCTGTACGCAGGCTACAGAATAACTGTAGAAGTACAGGGCCAGATTCTGATATCATTGTTCAGGCTTAATGATAACAGCGTCACGAAGCGATGACGCTTGTGGAGTAAACGGCTATTAAACCAGAACAAGTGCGTTCGACTGCGCCTCTCCACCCATTAGTCAACAAGGACATAAAAATCGGGCTCTGACACCTCTAGGACAAATACTCCAACCTTTCCATATATTGATAAGCACTTATGGCCTTTGTGGACTTACAACTGGGAGTAATTATTATTCATAATGGGTATGGATTGCTGAATCGGGCCTAGCAATAATCTGAAATGCCATTATGTTGTTAAAAAGGCAATAAACTTCATCTGCATTTACTCAGCCCTGATGGAATTTATGGGCGAGGACATCATTTGAGGATTTTCTGTTTCCTTCTTTCTTTTCAGCTTTGTTTTAGGAACAAACTTTTTCCCCCCAGAAGCAGGAGAGACCGCGTGTCCTAGGTTGGGAAAGCGGGGAGATGGGGTTCTGCTGTAAGTATCACAGATGCGCTCGGCATCGCTTGTCGGTCACTCAAGCAGCTGATGGGATGCCCCAGGCTATGTCCCCTCCTGACCTCAGCATCCTGGACATCACGGTACCATGCCCAGCAACGTACGTAACTGGTTAATAATCCCATATGGAATAATTACGACATGTTCTAAATTTTATTTTAAAAATGCAGAACAGGGAGAAAGGATGAAAGAATAAAACCTGGCACCCGCCACGCTGTTCAGGATGAACAGTGAGAGAAAAAAAGTACCTGGCTTAGTCATCCTCTGGATAATCCAGACACCACAGCGCTCTGAAGTGTCTGCCTTTCCCCAAATTTAGTTACTCAGTCTGATGCTGCTCAGCCTTTACACCCCAGTTCAAGTCTGAGCCGGATGCCCATGATTTAGTACTTGCTGTGTGTCCAGGAACACAAAATGTGTTGCAAGGTACAGAGACTGCAGCTAGCATCCTCTCCTCTAGCCCCTGAAATACAAATTAGCCAGTCTGGTATTTGATCACGGGCTGTTCTTAAAGCAGTTTTTGATTCTGTACTTTTATTTTCCACGGCTGCTGCCAAGACAGAGTCCTCTCCAGGACCCCCTCCCATCCCACCCCATCTCGTCCAATCCCCTGGTTCTTCATCCTCGCTTTTCCCTTTTTATTTTCCAGATCAAGCCTTGGCTCCTTCTACCCCTTCTCTTCCACATTGGCTTTTGTGGCCTGCTTGCGAACTTGCTTGTGTATTTTATGCGTGCCCATGAAATCTCGCCTCGCTGGCACTGCATCATCCTGGTGTTCTCAGCAGTTACTGGGTTTGTGTTTTTTTAATATTAAGCTGTTCTGCCTTACTCCTGGGTATTGGACTGCAATGAAAAAGACTGTAAATTAATGAAATATCTATTGCAGCTGACTTTAAATGAGCCTAAAAAAAAAAAAAAGTTTAAGTCCTACTAGTTCTGATCAGCTCAATTACCTGCCAGTACAGGCTTCTTCTTTATATTTCCTAATTCTTTGCCCAATCTATTATTAAATGTCTGAAGGAATCGCCTTCCTCTGCTTTCATTGAGGAAATCATTCCAGTGCCTAATAGCTCTCCCTGGCAGGAAAACTGTTCTTAAAATCTTTTTGCACCTCCTCCCTTCACCCGGACGACACTAAACAATTCCCGTCTGTCCTTGAGGAATATACGTCTTCACATATTCATAGGTAATTATTATTTTTCCACTTTCACAAGTATTGCACTTAAAAGATCCCTGCCTCAGATACTTCAAGAACATTGCCTCATTATCTGCAGAGTTACCGGCAGAGGTAAGACATCCAGCTTCTCATCTTAGCTCCGAAAGCTGGCATCAAACCCAGCTAAGCGGCACTTCGGGCTCTACTCTTGACTTTAGAAGCAGCTTTGGACTGTCAGGTTTTTGGGAAATGACACCCAATCACGGCAACATTTACTTTTCCCTCTTTACTGGGTAGGGAGCAATCGCTCACACAGCTCTCAGCCATAATCCAGCCAGTCAGTACATCCTCGCTTGGAAATAAAATGTAATTAACTCATTTGCTCCAGGAGACACTGTTCTCTTCCGACGGGGCTCGCCACCAGCTTGTGGTCGGCTCTGGGGGAGCGAGGCTGGAGCACTCGGTTCTACAGGGGTCCTCGGTTTGCCTGGACTGCCCCCCGCCAGCAAAACACGCATCGCATAAAATGTTTTACTGCAGAAATTTGTTGTAACAGTGCGATAACCGCCTCTACGGTTTTACGGCATCTCTCAAGCACGGCGGATGCGTCCAGTTGATTTTGTCATAGAGACGCACTTGGCAAAACGAAATAGAAATGTCAGACGGGGGTGAAGTCTGAGGGAGGGTGACAGAAAGCCCTGCCGCTCCACCGGGGGCCGGGGAAAACGGGAATCACTGGTTCTAGGGCAGAATTAAGTTCCTGTGCTGCAAGCAGATCTATTGCATTATCACAGTAATTTAATACAGCAATTATTTCCAACGTATGCCCACACGCATCACGGTTCTCATACACGAAAGTGTTTCACGGCGTCCAGGCGCTGACAGAAAGCCTGTTAGCGGTAGCGTTTGGGAATAGCTTTAGTCCCGGTTCCAGGGGCTTCGAGCGGGGCCGAGCACGGGACCTGCCCGCACATCACCTCTGCGCGGCACAGCCGGGTGCAGGGGACCAGAAGCTCTGCGTGGTGTTGGGGGGCTGAGAGCCCAACTGCCTGCTGATGCTTTAGGGCTTATTACATGACTCACGCTTTTAAATGGCATTTTAAAGAACTCTAATCTCGGAGAGAAACAAATACGCTTAATTACTACCGACACGGTGCTTTTCACATCACTTTTTTAATAATGAGATATTGTTCTTGTCAATTCCGGGGATTAAGGCTTCTGTCAGCTAGCGGGGCTGGGACACAAAGGCAGCACATAGCTCCTGTCACATCAGGTGAGCCGGCGGAGACAACCCTGCCTCGCACCCCGGGTCGCAAATAGCATTTGTAAACCAGTTTGGGCTCTGCTGCCTCGGTCACTCTTTCATGTGAGCTGATCAGATACAGAACCCAGTTATTATTTCATAAAGCGCTCCGTAACTAAAATGATTTAAGACGTTCCTGGGGGCTGGGTGGGATGGCTGAGCATCCAGGCATGCCAGACTTCAGGCTGATGGGAATTTAAATGGCTTCGTTTTAAACTCCCAGAAAATAAAATGAAACGGTGAATGTTCTGAATGGAAATTATTCGCTGCCACAATGGCATCAGCAGAAATGCCAAGCTTATCTATTTATAGCGTTATCTGTGTCTAAATACCCATAAATAGCTATGTAAAACACTGCAGTTATATGTATGTGTGTGTATGTCTTTTCCAGCCACTGAAATGTTAAATCAATTTTATAACAAGTTGCTTTTCCAGCCACTGAGTGGCTGTAAATGTTAAGTGTTTTTACAGGCCATTTTTTCCCCAGCTGCTGAGCAGCTTTAAATGTTATCAAAAAAAGTTGCTTTTCCAGCTGTTCAACCACTCTGAGCATTTTTAATGGATTTTTTTTTTTAACTTGCTAAAACCTATTTATATTTTACTCACAAAGCAAGTGCAAAATTGTCCTGGCTCTGTCTAGGTCTTGTTTTTATTGTATTTTTTTTTCTTTTTTTGAAACCTGTGAATAAAAATTCTTTCTCTGTCTGAGGATATTTTTTTGGAGGAGAGAAGGGGCTTTGGTTTAATGAGTCCAAGATGAACGTTATGAGTTCATCTTAGCATTTAGATACCTCAAAAGCACCGTCCTTGTGGTATGTTCAATGGAAACACTGTTCTTGTGGTATGTTCAATGGAAATACTGTACTTGTGGTATTTTCAATGGAAAAAATATTATTGTGGCTTTTCCAATTCAGGAAATGCTGGTCGGTCTTTAAACCAGGGGAAAAAGAGGGAGTGGAGGGTGAGAGAGCTAAATTGAGGTGACAGCGAAATGGAAGAATTATTTTATTGTAACGAGGTGGGGAGAGATATACGAAGAGTTTAGGGCAGGAAAATGGAAAATTCTTGTGGCCCTTGAGGATTCATAACAGTGGGAGAAGGAAAAAGATCTGGGGTAGTGTTAAGGAAAGGTGTAGGACCAAGTTAGGAAGGAAGAAAAGACTAGTCTGAAGGAAAAAATGAAAACCGAAAAGAAATGAGACAACGTAGAGGTATGTTATGAGAAAGGGGAATAAAGAAGAGAAATCTCTTGCTCAATGCAACAATTAAGAATGTGCCTCCCTTGAAAAGACACAAGAAGTCCCTTTATCTTTGGGTCCCAAGGTCAAGCATCCATAGGAACGTATTCCTGCATGTTCAGCGTCACTAAAGGATTTTGCCATTGACTTAACCAGAGAATGAGATCCCCCCCAGCCAAGCCCACGCTGCGACTGCATCAGGCTTTCTGTGGCCACGCTGGAAGACCCGTACCAATTTGGATCCTCTTAAGCAAGGCTAGGGATCAACCAAGGAAAGGTGACCGTCAGGTGGCCCTTCCGACTGCCGCTGGAGCTGCCGCAGGTTGCCTGGCTCTAAGACAGTAATTGCCATGACGAGGTATCTGCTGTAGGAAGGTCTGGTGAGACGCCCACCAGACTACAGAGTCCGTCTGTTGGCAAAAAAATTAATACATCATTTACAAGTAGAGTAGGCTAGAAATCACATTTCTGGCTCTAAAAGCACTAGGGTTCTGGAACAACATTTGAATTATAATAATTAAAAAAATAACAGGGAGAAAATTCAAATTAATTTTGATATCCATCAGTTCCTTGGGAAAAAAGTAGGATTTGGTTTAGAGAGGAAATAACCAAGAAGTTCTTTCCAGTCTCATACTCCTAATGATAATGATTTTCAGTGACGTTTACAGGCATGCGTAGGAGACCGGTTTAGTTCACCTACGCTTGCGGTGGGGTTCAGATGCCCTCTGAACTAACACAACATGTTCATACCATGAAAATATCAAATAGACACATAAACACCATGTTTTGTTCCCATCTATTAAAAGTATGCATTCTACGTTTCCATGCATATAACGGTGACATGATCCCAGCTGATTTGCTTTTAACTTAAAAACCCGAGGTTTCCATCTCCTCTACTACTAGTTCAATGACTGTGCATCTTCTCAAGTCTTTACAAAAGATTCAACTTTACTGCAGCTTTAATTTGAGCTTTAACTGATATTAGATTCATTCAAATTCGCAATAAAGTCCCTTTGGCCCCGTTCACATCTCTTTGTCTTTGCTTTCTAAGAACTTTTGAGTTATCAAGTTTTACTGGCCAAAAATGTAGTGGAGAGCAAATTTCAGAATCACACACAGAAGTATTTACAGAAACTGACATTTCGGTTTCTACCAGGAAATATTTGCACCAGATGTGCTTACACATGCCTCCATTCAGGACTGGAAACGCCACCATGTGATTCATCTGACCAGTCAGAGTTCAGTAACTCAAATCAACTTTTGAGGACTCATAATGAGTCCCCAGAGCAAACAGTTCAGAAATATGGTGTTTATGTAATCAATTTAGACGGTCTGATAAAATCCAAGGACCCAGCAAAGTCCGTGGGCAGACTTCTCGTCTCTTCAGGAACTTCAGGTCAAGACCATCATGAATGGATTTTAAAAAAAAAAAAAAACAGAATTTGCTTTTAGATCATCCATAAAGAGAAGGGAAAAAGGCAGCAAGCGGTTTTAACATCCAAAACACTACTAATCTTGCTGGCGAACTGTTACAGCTGTAAATCCTGCTGTATCTTCTCTGCCTCGTGTCATCTGCCATTACTACATAAAACAAGTTAGCAACGCAGATCATCTGATAGCAAGTTATCCACGCTGACAACAATTTTATTAGCCCATTACTTAAACGCATGCATATTTAAAATTTAAATTCTCTGCTGAACGTTTGACCATCTGATACGAGGCACTTAAATTATTTTGCCAGAGTGACACGGCAAATCTGCAATTACTGCTGACTGCTCGTTCTCTCATGGGTATCACCGCCGGTGCTGAATCTGGACATGTCCTTTAAGGACAGATGGCAAGCGTTAGGGCGTAATATCTTTCTGTTTGGGCTCAGCTGTGTCAAACTGATTTCCGTCTTCTTTCTGATGGTGTGAAAACGTAATGTATCTTCCCAATTTTCTTCACGTGCTCTCCCAGGCCACTCCACATGGATGAAGAAAGGTCTCTGAACCCCAGGGTACAACTGGCCCTCTGACAGTAGAGCAATTCAAATATATACATTTATTTTCCATTTTCCTGGTTTAAAATTGCTGTATTTCTTGCTGAGATGGGGGGCTCCTGGCAGCTCCTACTTTCTTGCATTGCACAGGTTTTCTCTTCAGCAGGTTACAGAGTCAGAGTCCATCCCTGCGAGCTGAACACAGTGAGTGAACTGGTCTTTAGACGTACGCGTCTCATTGATATCCTCGCTCTCTGGGCATGGATTGACTTGTGATCAATGACATCGAAGGCGGTGGTGTTGGATACATTGACTTGGCCTCTCCAGCTCACCCCCTTTGCTAGGGCAAGATTGTTTAAGATTTATTTTTAGTCCTTTGTCCAATCTAGTGGCGAACTGCTCAAACAGTGGAGCTTCTCCCACATCCTTTGGAAGAATTTTCCACAGTCTAATAAGATTTCAGCACTTGGAAGTTCATCCTGTTATTCAGCCTAAACTTTCCTCTACTTAACATTATGCTTTTAGTCCTTATACCCTTTTCACCATCCTAAACAATTCATCTTCTTCTCAGTGTTTACAATCCACAAGATTTCCTTCTTCCTTCCAAGAAGAAGTTTCCAATCAGTATTTATAAAATGGAAAAATAAATGACAAACAGAAGGTTCAGCAGAAAAGAACCTCCTGCACTACAGCAGTCAGATGTTTGTGCAACAACTGTGCGTACTTCAAAATAGACACAATTTCTGTAGCCTGCTGGTGTCCAACTATACCAGCAAAGGTGCTAGACACATCTTGAGTCCAAACAAATTTTGGGAACTAGAGAGCTGCATACCTTGAACTTCCAAAGTAATGATTTAAAAAAAAAAAAAAAAAATTAAGCCAAACAAACCCAGGATTTGTTTTTTTCTTACTATTTTGCTATTGTTATTTTTGACTGAGCATGAAATGGTTGAGTTTACATGGTCAAGGGCTTGTTTGTGAAAGAGAGTTGTATGATGGTGCTTGGGCATCATGTCCATATAAACAGTTAACCTCCCAGGACGCAGGATCTTTGTTGTGTCTGATGAAGGCAGACTTTCATTAGGCCTTTTACCACCAGCTCTTGGAACTCTTCCACTTCATGCAAGTAAAAAACCCACAAATATTCCTCTACTTATATCAGTACCAGAAGCTGGAAGCATGGAATGCTTCAGAATGCTTTGAACCCCGTAATTGTCTCTTGTAATAATACATTTTTTACATTCGAACTCGTGAGTTATCAAGGAGAAAGAACGTAGCAACTTGGTTAAAATAAAGAATTAAATTATGGTCACGGAAAAAAAAAAGTTACTTTCCACTGTTCTCAAAAGAAAGTGTCTTTGGGAAAGAATGAATCAGAACGGATCTCTGTCCTTCTCTGTATGACATTGTGTTGTAGTTCATGGACCGAGGGATGGACAGTAGGAAGCTCACGGCTGGATAGGCCTGAGATAAAGGTCTTCCATGTCTTGGAAGTATCTTGTACTATAACACCTGCTGCGAAATAGAAAAATAATGTTATTAAGTGTAGGTTTTATATAATATACCAGGCTGGATGAGAGAACAGGTAAATGTTATCCTTACGTGTTATGCCCCAACCACGGAGCTGTTCTGCACCTTATCTAAATCACCATAATTGATGCAGCTCAGGCCCTTGGCCATATTCCCTGCTGTCCCATCTCTCCCCAGCCCTGCATCTTATTTCTGTAGGGTTCTTAGATCTACATTTGTACCCAGCAGCTCTTTCACAGGAAAATACCCAATGCTATTCAGTTTGGTTGTTCCGATTGTTTGACTGTAGATGTGAACACTGCTCTGAACGGCTGCTTAGTACTTGGCTTTTTTCTTCTGGGACATCTTCCTCCTACCGA
The DNA here is from genome assembly GCA_013401315.1 of Balaeniceps rex. NCBI lineage: Eukaryota > Metazoa > Chordata > Aves > Pelecaniformes > Balaenicipitidae > Balaeniceps > Balaeniceps rex. Next base: position 403,656 of record VYZW01040885.1, on the reverse strand, counting down.
TTTTAGATGAGATGTATCATCATTTCATCACCATAATCTTCCCAAAATACATTGCAGAGTTCATTTTGAGGGATCCTCTAATATTTATGCAAATCTACCTCAGGAAAGAGTTTGACCATAGGAATCCTAATCCTCCCATCACACGCTATGGCAAAATGTGTTGCCCTCCTGAGAAAGCCCATGATGAGGAAGTCAGAGAGAAAAAACAGTGATGCAAGGAGGGGGGAAAAAAAAAGACGTCTTTTAAAAGCTAGTTCAAGTCATTGGTAGTACCCTCTCATTCGCTTGGACCTCAAATCCACAAAATACATAAGAAAATGAAAAACAAAACCAAAAATTAAACCTAGCAATGTTATAAAAGAATTTATACTACAATAATTTTGTACTAAATCAAAGGAGCATTTACATCTGGAAATATGTACATGGAAACACAGTCTTTTTATTTTTTTCTGGATTGATTTGATTATGTTTTCTGGGTTAAGACATCAGTGTTCAAAACAAAATGAGAATCTTTGACCCCTTTTGCTATCAATTTAACCGGAGCAGAGGGTTAACGCTGTACAACACAATGTAGATGGCCAAAAGGACTGGACCCCTTTGGCGCTGCACAAACACATTCATTTCTAAATTCTGTTTCGAAGAGCTTAGAGCTTCACGTGCCAGCGCAGATCCCAGTGCAGAATAAGTCAGGCTTTTGTTGGGCTTCATGCACATGCGACCCCAAATTACCTTTTGAGAGGGAATTGGGAACTGGCACCAATGAAGCTGCCTACAGCAAAACCTGTTCACAAGTCTTTGCTCAATTCAGGCCTTGATTTCAAGACAATGCAAGAGGTACATGGATGTGGGAATGAGCTGAAGGGTAGCAATGAAGGAAGAGAAGAGAGCTGTATCGTGATAAGGAGGCTCTGGTCAACAATGCAATATTTATTTATAACGTTAAGAAGTTGATTAAAGAACCTGGAACTTACTCCTTGTTCAATCCCATTAAAACTCAATGAGAACTTTGCTTCTTTGGTGTTTCATCCTCGAGCCACGCTCAACGGCCCTTTGGGAGAAGTGTCCCTTGTGGGACAAGGGGAAATCCAGGCACTGCCCTCCCACTGTCATTTGGGACATGCCTGGGGGACCCCAGCCGCTGTGGTCTGGGACGGCCGTTACCCAGGTCTGGATCAGCAGCATCTCCTGTTGCTCCATGGCAGAGGATCAGAGCAGACGGACCTCTTTGATGGAAGGGCGAATTGCCTGATGCTTCTCACTATGGATTAAAGGGGAACAAAATCTTTTGTTACCAGGCTGCCTTTGCTATCAAGAGCAGCGTCAGATAAGGAAAAAACCAGACCATTTCTGTAACTGTTTTATGTCGAATCTGTCCGGTTTGGCTTTATGGTCTCACACGGTAATAACTCACTGCCACACGTTATCAACCCTAATCAGCATCGGACAGAGCCACACACAGCAAACGCCGAGTGCAGCAAGAAAGTGTGCCAGGCTTTGTAAGAGGAAAAAGAGTTTTCTCCCTCAGAAGCCCAGTGAAAACAAAACCCTACCAGCCCCCAAATCTAGGGAGAGCATAAAAAAAAAGCTCTTGGAGATAACTTCACATCCCCCTCAAAAGCACAGGAGCTGGCTTTCAGCTGGTGCTCGGCCACGCTTGCAGGGTGGGAGCCCTCATGGTGGACCAGGGGGAGCAGGGCACGGCGGGATGCAGCTCCATCGCACCCGCTAGCCAAGGGAAGCAGCGCGTTTCACTCCCCTTTGATACTTTATCTTCCCTGGTCACTCACAGAAAAGCTACAAAAAAGTGTGGGGCACAGAGAAATACAAAGGCGAGTCACAGCCGTATTTCTCTACAAGGATCTTCTCCCTGTGGGAACCTCCAGCGCTGGTTCCTGCTAATACATGACTTCAGCGACTATAGATAGTGGAAGTTTTCTGTGCTTTACTGCCTCAACAATGGGCTCGGGAACTCATACAACCTTTCATTTCCGTCCTTTTATTTGTAAATTACTTTCCTTTAAGAATACTGCTATTTAATAGATGGGTTATGATGTCAAACTCTTTAATAAGAGCTATGCTTTTTCCTCTGCAGTTTTGTTTTTATTCTAAACAAGATTTTTTTTTCCTAAACAGATACAATTTTAAGGAAAAAAAAGCCAAACATGACCAGAAAAGACCTTATTTGTTATGGAAAAATTATAACAAAGATTTTCTGTGGTTTTTTTTTCCTTTGCTCTTCCTGTTGTTGGTAATAAAAGAATTTTTATTGTTCTTTGGTGGTAATCCTAGCTTCATGCTGAAAATCAGAAAGGATTTTTCCCTTCTTTTTTCTTCTCTGTTTTTGGTTTGGTTCTCTGGTTTGTAGCCTGAATGGAACTAAACCAAGCATTGAAAAAGCTTGCCACACACCGTCAGAAACGGCAATCCTCCGTCTGAGCCGGCCGGGCAGCGCACGCGCTGATGCCGCTTCGCAAAACATCAGTTCACGTCCAATGACTAAGAGGGCATGAGGAGCATCTGTGCATATTCTGCCGTAAATTCTGATCCGGGTTATACAGCCGTAAGGAAGGAGTAAAATCACAGAGTTTGGAAGATTTAGGCCAGGTTTGCCCCACACTAAGTGAGACCATGAGCGATGAAGCGCACACAGCTCTGGGAGAGGCCACACGGTATGGACACCAAGGATGGCTGAAATTTCTGCACTGACATTTTCCCCCAGATAGAAATAGCCTTGGAAATCTATTTTGGGGGATTAGGCTGTATTTCATTCTATTTTTTTCCTTTTTATTCCCTCCTGGTGGTGGTGGTGGTGGTGGTGGAAATCAACAAATGGTTGGAATTTTTGTTTCTGCAAAACTGGAAAATTAAATTTTATTTTTAATATGGAAAATACCAGCAGCTGCAACGTTATAATTTCGAGACTAATTTAACTGATACACTGCCTAAGTAAAATCATGTGCTAATCACGATAACCTTTGTTTTCCTTCTCCCATATAAGCTGTTCTGCCAATATTTATGTGAAAAGTCGAAGCTTGGATCCTTGCCTCCTTTTAAAAAAAAAAAAAAAATCCCATCCTTAATTAATAAAAACATTACACAAAGACAAACCAACAGCAAAACAAAGAGAAGTAAAACAAGAAGAGGCACTCCTCTCTCCCTCCTGTTAAGAATTACGATATTCCAGTGGCAGTACGGGAGAGTGAAGACTCGTGCTCCGTAACGGAGGTGGGACGTGACTGCGCCGTGCCCGTGCCGCCTCCTCGTGCGGGTACGGGGCTGCTCTGGTCCATGCCGTGGAGATCCCCGAGAGCACATCCTTGCAGCACAAGCGTCCGAAGGCCTCCCTGCTCAGTCCATCCATCATTAGGAGCTCAGAATATGAACCCAGAAACGAGAGGGAGATGGATCGGAGCACTGAGAAGTGCTTTTCCACTCGCCTTTACCCTTACACGATAACGCTGAGAGGAAACAACTACAAAGAACATCTCTTTTATTATAACTGAGCCTATAGCTTTTCAACATGATGGCTCTGGCAAGACTTGGAGAGACATCAGACTAATAAAACATCCTTAAATATCAGTTTTTGAAAGTTAGTTCATTTGGAGCCATACTTTTTTGCCAGAAAGGGAACTTTTGTGCTGCAAATGTTTGTCGATTTTTCAGACGAGTGGAATAACACAGCAGTCCCAAAAAGTCTTCTGGAAGTTATCAATATCCAATTTGCCACTTGAGCCTTCTCATTCACCCTGCAAATGAGCTATGCAAATATATCCTTTGTGGTGGGAGCACGGCAGAGCCGAAGGCACCGTCTGAGCTCTCTGGGAAACGGGGCAGAGAGGCTCAGCCTCTGATGTTTCTCTCCTCCTGCCCCCTTCCCAGGGCAAAACAGACCTTGGAAATCACAGGGGCTTTGCTGCCTGTCGCAACCAACAACAGCACTGAAAGTAGTGCAAATAATGTTTCCATTGCTCACTATTTCAGATTGAGAGCATATTTTTCTTGGAGCATTCTTAACCTTTGGGATCTTTTCATGTTCTTTAGCCATTGTGTTTGCTTCTTCCTTGTTTTCTTACAGGGAAAGCTGAAATGACTTACAATTAAAATCTTTTTTTAACAGCTTTCTCCTGTTGCTTTGGCAAAACAAATTTTGAACAGTCGGTACGATACAGTGCCGTTTACTCCCTCCTCAAATAGTTTTCCCCTTCTACCAAGAAATCCTGCTCAATTTGGCTCTGGTCATTTGCTTGTGTAAAGAGGGATACCTCTAGGGTCTGAAACAAAGCTGGCGAGATCTGCCCCAGCTGAACGTTTTCGTTGTTAAGTCAAGGGACAAATTTATTTATGCTGGTCCAGATTCTTTCAGCGCTACTTGTTTGTTTGTTTTTAAACTTCGCAGGATCAGCTCGTGATTCATGGTGGTACAACTGAGAACAGAATCTGGTTAACTAATTGAAGGTGCTAATGACCAGGCAGGCTGTAACTGGAGGTAAGCCGGAGCCACAAATTACTAATGTGATCCACGCTGTAAAATGTGTGAGGATTCGGGATTTAGGAGTCTGGTTTTACCCACCCTGGTAACAGAACATGACAATGACACTCTCACGCGAAGGCAGGAGCGCTTTGCTGTCATCTCAGCTCACTGTCCTATGCACAGATCACCTGCAAGCTTTGGAGGTTTTCCGGTCCAAAGCTTGGACTCATCACCCACCTCGACTTACAGCCCAGCCTAAGCAGCGGCCCCTTTGCAAAGTCAGCGCTAAGGAGAGCACGTCCTCAGCAGCATCATCTGCTATGACCCACTCTCACCCAAAGACTTCATCTCTACCGTGCTCAATTATTTTCCTCAATGAGTACGTTTACTCTGAAGATAGACATGCAAATCACACCAGCTGAAGCCCAAGCATATGACAAATACAGTATTTTTAAAGGTTAGTTGTTGTTCTTTTTAATGAAAGAAAAGCAAGAGGATGGGGTTGGACTTTTATGATGTGCAAAAGAGGTTGTAACCACAGAAAAATCTGCCTCCAAAACCCAAATATTATTCATTTTGGTGGAATGCAGTGTTAAAATAGCTCAGCCTTTCAGGAAGAAGCATGCTTATGTAAACCATCTAGTTTACTTTCTTTTGAACAGACTACCTAAACCAAAATCCTATCTGTATGTACAAGCAGTGTCTTCCTCATATATATGTACATAGACTTAGACGTGTCCACACGGTCAGCTGGGGCCTTCAGGAGCCTCATACAGCACATTTAAGAGAAGAGGTAATCACCGAGGGAAGGCAATGTCGTAAGCCATGACGACTTACTGGTGCCATTGATCAGGATCAACAAATCCCAGTGCTTTAACAGGAGCCAGTAACGCTCCACTCATGCACCTTGCTGCTCCACCACGTATCTCATTTAACATTTAAAAAAGGCGCAATAAGGGCTGAAACATCATCACCCATCCTCTGTCGAAGCTTGAAAACACCTGCCATGAACATGTCCATCAGAACGGATGATCAAAATACTGGCATATCTCCAACTTTTGAACAGTGTTTCTTTAATTGACACCTAACTCCCTCAAGTTTCACATTAAAGTTCAACAGGTACGGCACCGAAGAGCTTAGTACTGTGGGTATTTATATTGAGATTTTCAGCTTTCTTGGAATCCTTAAAGGGATTAAAGATAGACTTGCATACATTCACCGCAACGATAAACTTATCTCACATTGGCTCCATCTGCTTTTTGTTCCCTGCATATGCAGGACCTTTTCTTCTTTCGTGTGGCCCCTACGTTCTCTCAGTACCATCGCACAGTTAACATTTATACACACCCACGAACAGCTCAGCTCCTGCAGCCCGATCCCCCGAGCACATTGATGCCGTTGTTTAATTCCCTCCTGCTGCCTATTTCCCCTTCCCAGCCTCAGGATCTTCCAAACTCAACCCACCATCTGTTCCCCCAACCTATTCAATATCAGACTGAAGTTGGGTGACGCTTCACCTGGAACTAATTCTGATTTTCTATAATGCTATTTAATGCATTTTCTATAATGCCTTGGCTGCAGTGGGGAGAACTTGAGTGCAAGGGAAACAGTAAGAGGGTAATTGCGTTCAGATGCTCTAGTTATTGTCCATAAAACCTATAGTGCAAGAAACTGCGTGTGGCTCTCAGGTCTCTAAAACGTACAGATTACGTCCAAAGCAGACACTACTGGATCTTTGCTTCTTTTCCCTTCTAGTTCTCAACACTGTTTGGCATTCATTGGAAGATCGTGGCCAGTCCTTAAAAAGACCATGGGGCAAGCCCTCATGGAAGCCAATCCCAGGCACGTGAAGGACAAGACAAGCAGCAAAAGTCAGCACCGATTTACCAAGGGCAAATTATGCCTGAACAACCTGATCGCTTTCTACGACTAAATCATTGGCTCTGCAGAAAAGGACACAGATATATATAATATGATCCTCTTTCTTGTCTTCATATGGAAATGTGCAATGCTGTTGAAACCCCATTTTCTCTCTGAACCAAATTTTTACGGAAAATACATAAACTTAAATTTTTATTTATTACACAGCTTGAATCCTACAAAAATACTTCAGAGATCTGGGCATGCTACTCCAAGGGGGGGTCTTTCTGGTCTTTCTTTCACCCAAGCCTTCCTTCTGTCCTCCTCTCTTGTCTAGATTAAGGGCCATTTTCAGGACAGTTCCTCCGCAAATGCTTAAGATCCCCACATGCAGATTATTAGTGTAAAGATTATGAGCTTGCGTGGATAAGGATGCTCTCATGAATGACTTTGCTGCTGTTCTACCCTGCAGCCAGGCAGCTGGGAAACCGCGCTTTGAAAAGTCAGCAAGAGTAACATGCAGATTAAATATTCATGTTTCTATTTTTCATCCTTTGATTTTTGTCCCATGTAGCTGTAGGGGGGGGAAAAAAAAAAGACTGAAAATATGATTATTTAATTGAAAGTTTAATTTGAGAGAGTTCAAAAACATTTAAAATAGAGGACAAACTCGTTAAGAGTGATTTTTGTATACTTCATGTTCTTCATTTGCATACTTCAGCTTCTCTTCTCCCACCACTTTCTGTCCCCATCAATTAGATTTATTTTTTTTTTAATCCTGCTTAATTTTTGCTGGGAGTAGATGAAACGCCGTGGCTGCTTTTCTTGGCCTAAGGAAAAGTTATATGTGTGCAGTAAAACTGCTCCCTGCTATTATCACCCTAGGAGTTATACACATAAACCCCGGTTTTATCCATGAAATAAAAGAGAATCGGAAATGCTTATAAATTATTATAATTGGTGAAAAAGACTAAATTCAATAGGTGATTTTCTCCACCGTTGTAAGTGGAAGTAGAGCCTTTCTACCTCAGTGGAACTATGTTGATTTATACCACTTAAGGATTTCACCCGCAGTAAGATGGGAAAAACATGAAACACTCAATTTTTTTCCTGGGGGGGGGAAGAAAGAAAAAGAAAAAGAAAAATCCCTTCCTGACCATGAAATCCTCTGAGTTTTAAAGGAGAAAGTGTGTAAAGAACATACTTGAACAAAGTTTAGGGTTTGAAAAATGATAGAAAGGCAAAACAGAAGAGAAGGGAAGTAATCCAACACAGGTGAGGGAGATTAGGTGACTTTTGATTCACCTCATGGTTACATTACCCTGAAGTATACACAGAGTTTTCAAGGAATTTTTCAGGATCAAAAAAAAACCCTGCTAAAACTGGCAATATTTAAGATGCTACATTTCAGATGATTTAAGATGACCAAAACTGTCATTGAAAGAGTGTATTTCAAAGGGTCACAGAAAAGCGCTAGTGGGACTGAGACTCGCCATGCTCCAAAGCAGTCGGTAGGAATGGGTCACTCACCCGTACAATACAGCGACGCTAAGCCAATAGTTTGCTTAACTTAGGGGTAGCCACATCACAGGGTATTTAGGTACCAGAAATGGGGCTCTTTCTGTGTTTTCTGTGGGATCTATGCGACGTTTAATCAATTACTGAGTCTTCATTGTTGTCTGCTCACGAACATACTCATCTTCCTCATCTGAAATTAATGCTAGAAGCAGAAAGACACAGATCCTCACGATGTCCCAGGTTTCTCTACTGGTTTCTGAAGAGGAGAACCTTTACAAGAGATCGGTTGTTTCACATTTTGGCTTGTGCAGCACCCTCTCGTCCAGTAGACAGTGGGACGTTAGCAGTTTGATGACGAGGGAAAAAGGGCTTTGATAAACACCAAACCCCGTCATTATCTCATTTTGGTGCACTCTACATTTTTTCCTAAACAAATTCCATGGAAAACTCATGTAGGAAACCATAACTTGCTACAAATGAGAACCCACAGATTTAATTTTTTTTCTTTTCTTAATATGCGAATGTAGGGATAAAATTACTTGAGAAATACATGGCATGAAAAAGAACAGAGGGATAGAAGAAAAAAAATTACCCCAAATCTGCCAATGTCTAAACCAATTTTTCTGGGGGAAAAAAAGTCCTATCTTAAAGCTCTCCTATGCCACAGTGCCTAGCAAAGATACTTGAAACGGATGTGCTGAAACCACTGCTCATACCAGTGAGCAATTATTTATCATTACTTCTTTCCATTCTTTTATCTGGTCCCAGTGATGGTGTTTCTTTAAACTGAACATATTTGATAATCATTAAGATATCAATGTACCAACAACTTGGAAAACATGCCAGTATGATAAGTAAAGGAATCATTAAGCTGATCTTTAAAACTCCCAACCAAAACACTAAACCTGAAGTCTAAATGAAATCAGTATTATTCATATCGAGTTCAACTCGGGACCTAGAAATGCCTGAAGACCAACTTAAAAGCTTTACAGTTACTATAATGCTTGTGTCAGTATATTTTATAGTGTTACTTGAGAGTGACTCAAGCTTACTCATATGTTACTAAGTCGGTTCTCTTGTTGATGTGTACCGATTCCCTGCTCTGATGAACTGTTCACCCCCAGTATTAGCCAAGCGTAATAGCATGGTGTTTGATACTGTGGAAACACGCAAAAATTACAACCCAACAACCACCACGATGCTGGCCTTACTTCTGTGGAGGGTAACGAATTTCTTCTTAAGAAAATCAATGCTTTGTCATTTTTTTGGTCTCCTGTTGTACAGGATGTCTATCTAGTTGGAAATTGCTCTATGGAAATCATTAGAAAATGCCAATTTTCCATGTTATAATTTCCTGATCGACGTTTTGCTGAAATGTGTCTAAAGTTCAGGATGACAAACACGGGTAGCAAAAAAAGATATCCACTCCCAAACTAGCTAATTACTGGGCCGTCTCTTGGCATTCAAAAAGGCCACATTTAGGCTCTTGCCATGGTCTACCCGGTTCCCATCAAGGTATTGGGGATTCTAGGTAGAACTGGGCTTAGGCTCCTTTTGGAGCTCTCCCAGGGTGGATAAGTACTCCTTGGCTTGATCCTTACCACCTATATCTCATTGGCATGGATTAAAAAAGCATCACTAAGTTCCCCCCATCGTAGAGGAGCAGCAAAGGTTTCAGAGACACGGGATGCTCGTTTGATATGTCATGGCCCTTTCCATCCTGGTGACTCCTGTGGCCGCCTGTCAGCTGAAAGCTGTATTAAAACACAGTCCCAAGAAGTCACAGTAACTGGTTCTCACTAAAAGCAGCTAAGCAAGAAAAGCACTTGCAAACAAGCAGGGGAGCAAGACGACTATTATGAAGCTATTTGGAAAGATTTCCCCTCGTATCAAATAATAGCCTGGTTTATTGGAACATTTATTAATCAGCACTTATTGACTGCCCAGCTCCTATAATTTCCTTATATTTACAGTGCATGCTTCTTGTTATCCCATCTTCTTAGGCCAGTACTACTCAAGCTGGTGTTGCTGGCATTTGCTGAGCCTGGAGTTCTGCACCAAGGTATCCACAAGATGACAAGAGTAGTAATATTCCTTTGCGGCTCCTGTCCTCACCTCCCCATTTAAAAACACTCACACAGGGTTTTAAGATGTTACTTCAGCCCTACCACAAAATGGCAAAACCTTGGAAACAGAAGTGCATACGGGCTGTATGCAGACAGTCCATCGTCAGCGGTGCACCTGGATATACAGTACCGTTCCCTGTGGGCCCACTAACATGTGGCGTTGTGAGCTGCAAATGACTTCCTCTCCTCACTTCATATATGGATTCTTGATATGGTGTCAGAAATAAACCAGCTTTAACTGATTTAATTCTTTGTTGTGGCTAAAGAGGCACTTCAGGAATGGCAACGAGGAAAATCCCACTCCCTAATGCAATGTAAATCCACGTCTATAAGCAGGGTCTAGCATTTTCGGAGTCTGCACACGACCTCCGTACCGAGTTCATACCAGAAATCAGGGTTGATACGGTTGTTACAAAAGCTCTGGTGCTTCACCAACCACAGCAGCTCCAGGCTCCTTCTCCAACGCGGCTCCTCATGAATTCTGAACTGTGCACAAGCTGCGATTTGCCATGCAGAGGACAAGCAGGGACTGTCTCAGTTGTCATCAAACATTGAAATCACATGGCGTCATTTCTGTTCCAACCATGAATCTTTTTGGCAAGCGTTCTCCTTCAGCTCTCCATGCTCACGTAACAGGGAGGCGAACTGAAACACGTTTCATTTGCTATTTCATATTCATTTAAAGAAAAAGGACTTTTCTGTAGAACTGGTTTTGTCTAAACTGTTTTTGGTGAGCAATCAGGTTTTTAACTTTTTTCTTGTTGATGTAAAAACAAGTGTCTGCCTCTCTGAAAAATTGGGAATTTTTATTGGAGACTTTGGGCAAAAGGCAAAAATATTTTGGCCCCAAACCAAAAACTTTAAGCTTAAAATGGCAAACCTCTCATTTTCAGCCAAACAATGAAAACGTTGGTTTTGGCTGGACATTTTTGGTTTTTCAGCAGAAGTGATCTTTTTCTCGGTCAAAAATTTTCCATGAGGTGAGGAATAAACATTATGTGTAAAAGCCCGGTGTAACTGGAAGGAAGGAGCAAAGAGAGAGATAAGGAATAAAAACAGTTTATCACAACCATCATGAAGCTCCTGTTACCAAGGTCTGTTACAAGCCACTGTACCAATCCCGTAAGGAAACCCTGAAACCTATAGCCTGGTATATTTATAGCATGTTTCATGGTCACTGAATGTTCTATAAACAAATTTATGGAACTTTTTTTTCTCTCGGTTGTTTCCTTTTTTAGAAAATTATCACCAGGCAAAGCACTTGCAGACTTATTTCTACCTGGACAGAGATTTCATAGCTGTCCTGATAATCTCAGTTGCTACACAGGCAATAAAAAGTCCCAGGCACTTGCAAACAACCTTATTAATTCATGAAAATCATGAAAATCATGAAAATCATGAAAATCAGGAGTCCCATGCAGGCACCCAGCCGGCAGAGGAGATGCCTTGTTACCTCCTTCCCACCAGCCGTACACAGTCTGTAGGGAGAAGGGAGTGTGTTTAGAGATGGCAGAGCCATTTCAGACCAAGATGATGCGCACAGATTGTCCCACATAACTCTTAATTACCACGTGGGCTGGCTCTGTGAATCAGTTACTCTTGCAGCATAAATCGTACCCACCTCCGTCGTCGCGACGTGGTGTGTTTCAATAGGGAGTGGACTGAGCAATCGCTGCAAAAGGGATAAGATGGGAATAGCCGGACGGTGGGAGGATATGGATCCTCCAGGTTAGCAGAAGGAGAAAGCAAGTGATGTTCTGCAGCCAAGAGCTGGCCTGCAGTGAAGCTCTCACTGACAGTACATACCTCGTTTATTTAATTACTTTTTCATTTTTGCCTAATACTTGCACAGCACAGCACAGCACAGCACAGCATGAGTGCTGGGCTAGAGTAAGCTGAGCAGTGTCAAGAGAAGAGCGTTCCCCTGAGTTACTAGGGCATGTCCTGGTGTTTTCCTTTTCTTTTTCCATGTCTTCAGGAAATAATCAGTCATTCATGAAAGCACTGCTGCCCACATCATACATACAAGTCTGACTACCTGGGAGGACGAACATGAATCAAACTGCCAAGAACTGATGCTTTCACCTCCTAGTTTTCATGCAGAATCCACGATCAGAGACAATTTTTTAATCACTGTTGTTTCCCAACCAGTTCATAAAGCGGCTTTCAGGACATGACGCAAAACAGCAGTTTAAAGCCATAGATCTTTCTAGTTAATCTAAAAGATTAAGCACCTCACAGCCACTGGAGAGTGTCCCTTGGAACCACAGTATTATGGCCCTGAATAAATCTGGGTTTATAATCCTGCTTAGTCTACACTGATCTGGATAAACGGAGACCCATCGTTTGAGACTGAAGCTCAGAAAAGCATGATTTAGGCAAAGGGAGGAAAACAGGAGCACATATTTTCAACAGGGACAGGAAGGTGGCATAGGATGTTAAATCATGTTAGGGACAAAACATAATCCCCAGTTGCCCTTTACAATGACGCTTCACACAGAGTCACCTTACTGTTAAAGTCCCTGCAGAGAGAAACAGCCCATCAGCGCAGTGAGGAAGGCTGTGTAGGATGAGGATGATGAGCAGGGGAAGCTCAGGCGGCTGTGCTGGAAGTGCTCACACCCGCAGTCAGCCCGGGTACAGCTGCCACCCCCAGGGACCCTGGGGGCAGGTCTCACTTGGAGACACAGCATGGGTCTTGAATGTGCATGAATGCTGCGGAGCTCAAGGAGCGTGTAGGACAGCCAAGGCAGGCACTTCTGAGGGGAAAAATAAATGATGCTTCTCGACCCTCCTCACCTTGGAGAAAGAACCAAGAACAGAAGTAAACATGTACACAAACCAGTTGATTGCCAGCAATCCCAGTTTACCTACCAGCACGGAAACATGGGTACATTCATTCCTAGCAGAAATTTGTCATGGGAACTCAGCTACTGACCCAACGCACCACCCCTGCTGCACTGATAACAGCCTTTAGCAACCAACAGCAGTGACTTTTTTCCTGGGTAGCAGTATTTGTCCTCCTTTGCCTTGCTAACTTGTCCTTCATTGCAGTGGAGAAGAGAGGGAGCACGTGTGTAGGCACGACCATGACATGATGTTGGGGAGGTGGCACTGCCCAACGGGTAGAGCACTGGACGTGAAGGCAAGGAGACCTAGATTTTTTTCTTCCATTTGGCCAGAGGGTCATGGATGTAGCTGAGGCAGTTGTTTTCCCCTTTTTCATGATCATTTCTGAGACATGTCGTGATGAAAGGCTGAAGTGCTGTCTATATTCTGCACCCTCTATTCTACAAATCCTTCACTTTACTTAAGTAAAGATTTTAGATTCAGCTGCAATCAGTTCAAGTTTAAAGTGCATGAGATCATTCATTACATCACCAGCTTATCTGCAGGGCTACTCAAGCACTGATCAGATGACTGAAGAACTGGAAATATTTGTCACAACCAAGGATCTTAGGAAATACTTCTTTAGCACTTGTACAGGGAACACTTGCCTGTACAAATATTTGTGAATAGTGTGAAATAAATTAGAAAGGAACACATCTTTAAATCCAGTATTTCCTGTACTTCTGAAGGAAAATGAATATTGCTTGTATCTCTGCAGATGTGCAGCTAAAACATAAGTTACTAACTTAATACACAAACGACTGGGCAAAATCCCCTTGTCTATGTTTTGCAGATCATCAGATCAGCGGGTCACAATGGCTTCATACTCTGAAGAAGCTGTGAACAAACAACAAGTTGGGCACTGGATCTGCATTTGCAAACAAACATTTTGCAGTTATCCCACAAAGAAAAATGAATTTGAATTACAGATCTTTCTAATATATAGCCTTTGTCTATTTTGAGTCGATGCAAAACTTTTGGCAGTGAAGACAGTGAGACTGGAAGTTTTGCATGTACAAAAGCTAGCTTCTACTCACCCTAAGCGATAATATTAAAATAAGTCTCCCACAAACTTCATGGCAGCAAAATTCAGAAACAAGAAAAGGAAGCTTTTAGAAAACAAAGCAACTCATGAAACTCATTCCTATGAGACATGAATTACTACTGCTATTATTACTATCTAGTGCCTATAAGCTGCTATAAGGAATAAGGACTCTTCTATGCCTTGTACAAATAAAAGGATAAGAGATCATTGTCATCACAAATCTAGTGGATTAAGAAAATTATATCTGCATAATGAGTCTCTTTAAATAGAATATTGGCATGATTTTTTTCAGCTAGCTAGAAATCATGGTATTACAGATGGCTTGAGCTGACCACTAATTAATTTATACTTGAAAAAAAATCTCTCTTACATGACTTAAATCTCCCTTACATGACTTTTTTTTTTAAGGTGCTGATAGGATTCGCCTTGAGAAACAGGAATTATTCTATAGGGGCAGAACTCCCTGCTGAGCCCAGTGTTACAGTGGGAACTACACTGGGGTACATCAGAAGGCGAGAGAAGAGCAAAGAATTCCAGACTTGTGGGATGTCTGCTGGAAAGGAGCATGCTTAAAAGATAATAGCACTGAACAAGTTTCCAGCTTTTCTAGGAGCACTTTCTATAATGAACATGTGTCAATTACAAGTATAAGATCATTCCGTTGTTTTGAAAAATATGAGATTTAAATAAACAAAACACTATTTTTACCAGCACAGAATTTGGCTCCCTCTCCCAAAGGAAGAGGCCATTTTTCCATTTATGTTTAGCAGAAAACAAAAAAACCCCAAACCCTTAAAGGCTGGTAGATACTAAACCAAACAAAAGCATAAGACCTGACTCCAAGCCAAAGCGAACGTCCTGAGGTCTATTTTCCCGTAAGGCCTTTGCATGCCGTCCTGACTACGCTTCTGATGCCAATAACTTAACACAGGCAAGTGTTCCCCTTCATTTCACTCTTCCAAGTAAGATGCTGCCTAGCATGCGAAGGAGACATTTCCATGGTAACATGCTTCTGGAAATCAGCAGTGCCTTAGTGCTTTTGGCTGATTGCTGTATGTTTTGTGATTACCTGAGTATCTTTTGGCTCACAAAAACTACCACGGGACCATGATAAGGAAGGAAAGATCCAATTCCGAACACGCTTGTCATTAACCAGAATCTTAGCTGTCACGGGAAACCTGGAGCCAATTTCTACACTGATATTGTCAGAGCTACAGTTGCAGAAAACTTTGGGATGTAGTTTTCCTTTTATTCCCCTCACTAAAAAGTTTGTGTCAACTATATAACAAAAAGTGTCAAATCAGCACTGAAGATCCCTCTTCTTTCTGCCCTGACACTCTTCTCTTTCCATTGCCTTAGAGGAAAACTATGTCACCGTTGGTGTTAAAGAAGTGCGATCCAACTTAAGCAAAGGTTACACAAGCTAGCACAATTACTAGAGTCTCCATATTTTCCCAATAACGAATCTCACTCTAATTCAGAAGATATGCCCTGCCTGGGAAACAATGCGAGGTTGAATGAGGACAGAGCAAAGAATGACATGTCATAAAAGCCTGATGTTCTTGAGTGCCAGAACTGTTCCCTTCTGATGGGTGCTCTTGGGTAGCTAATTTGAGGCATTTGGAGCATTTGGTAGACAGCTGTTCTGCTCAGAGTGCAATGGCAAGCGTTTTCAAGCTAAAACCACAAGAATGAACCGATGATGCCATTTGGAAGCCATGTTCAGAGAACCTACCTCCTCTGACTACGTTGCTGGTTTTTAGGAACAGAAGGCAGCTTTTTACCCTCTCCCTTCCCTGCTGCTTTCCCTTTTGTACTTCTCTGAGCAACCAAATCTTGCCAGAGCTGCAGATACCAGAGGCGATGCAGGCTGGCTCTGAAGGAAGATGGGAAGCAGAGCTGCTTCAGCCATCTTGGGTGGTGCCAGTGGTGGGACAGACGGAGGAAAAAGAGGTCTCGTTTTGTGAGCACCTCCTGTCCTAGAGAATCTGCACCTAGGAGCAGTTAAAAAGGATCCTTTCTTTCTTCCCTCAGGCAGCACACGGCATACTTTGTCAGCATGTTATGCTGCCAGGCACCGGCTTCAGTGAGAACTGTCTAACAGAAGGGGATAAGAATCAGCACAGGTTTTCCCAAGGTCAATTGCTCCTGTTAACCGTTAACCTGTTTACTGTTAACTGTTTACTGATCTCCTCCTGATACTGGATGCAAATCTACCTGAACTGACACATAGAAAGATATTCATTAAACTAAAGAAGATCAAGATTAGTATAAGAGATGGAAGGAGAGGATCTTTCATTCAAGGGGTAACACACGAGCCAGGAATGCAACTATGAAGCTCCTTGGGATCAGTCTTCGAACTAATCTGATTTTTAAATTTTCATTAATGATCTTGGGCATGTTAAAAAAATGGGGTTGAAACGTGGATGCTGGAGGAGGGAAATACCAAAAGGGAAGAACCAAGCAGTTCCAAGGGTCTGAGTAATGGCAGTGAGATGGAAATTTAGCAACACGTAGTGTCAAAGCATAAATGGTAATATCAAGAATTTTTGCTACGTATCCAGAATATAACACATAAAAAAAAGGTAAAAGAGGAAGATGTGGTTATGAACAGAGGAAAAAGATTAATCCAGCCCTAGAATATATCAGAGGAAATATTTGCAGACAGGAAAGTATTACTGTTGTTGCAGTATTGTAGATCACTTTTTTTAACTGGAATGTCCTTTTTTCTTAAAAAAAAGGTAATAATTTCTTCAATATTCTGCACGTTTCTCTTTATTTGGTGGAATGGAGAATCAAACATGAAATTTGCACCAAAAAGGGGATGCACCATTAGTTCATTAACTAACTACGGAAACCTTTGAAATGCTCATTGGGAAGCGTAAGAATGCACAACTGACTTCCAAAGAAGAAACCATTTTATTTCCTTTTCTTCTTTTTTTCTGGTATTTCTAGAATATCTTATAATTCAGTTTATATCATTAGGTTGATGAAACTCATTTTGCATCTTAACTTTCTTGATTTTTGTCTCGAATACTTGTGCTGCTTTTCTATAGTCATTCTCAGTAATTAAACTGCTTTTAGAAGCATATTAAGTTCTTCCAAAAATTAACAGTTTTTGAAGACAAAAAGGGGAGAATAATTCAATGGAATGATCTAATTCTGTTCCAGACTTATTACATTTATTCTGCTTACTGTTTGAAAAACTGCACCTTGTGTACTCCTTGATAGCTGGTACCAGCGCAGCTCTTTAGATCTCGTTCTGCAAATTTTTCACTCCCTTATTAAAGATAAAAGGAAACCAAACATTAGATGCGTTATGTCTTTCAACAATAGTCTTTGAACATTGTGCTTGATGTTCTAAGTCACTTTGACTGAAAACACTCGCAGACAGGAGAGCATGGCCACACAGACCACATGTAACAGGACCACTAGCCTTCTTCCTCCATCCCCCCCCAAACTATGCATGCATTCAGCACCCGTTATTCTGTTTATTTGTCTCTGAAAGCGTGCACATCCAACTTCATTATGATTATTCTGTTTCTTTATGCTGTCGATGTTTCCATCCATTCCTGCACTTGAGACCAAATCCAAATTAAAGTGATGTTTAGCGTGTGCATGCTGTGCATAGCACACTCGCTTGCCTATTTTTGACTTCCTTTTCACATCATTCTTACGGTCCTTTAAGGACTTATCTGTATTCCCGCAGTGTTATTTATGGTTCTGACATCATCCCTCAAGGTGAACAGTACTTTGCTGTAGAGTATTTACTCTCTTATAGTAAATCTGCCTGCTGCTTTCTATAAAAACAGGAAAACAGCTGCAACTTTTATAGGTGAGAATGAAGGTTTCTCCCTCTTCTTAACATCCATTTCGTCATGGGGAAGTTAAAAGCGATCTTGGGAGGAGAAACACAAAGCATGAGTGTGGTCTTTCATGATTGAATTTTATCTGTATTCCTTCAGCTGACGTTAAACAAAATGCATAAAGCCACACCAGATGTTTTTATTATCATTCATTGCTTACATGAATGCAATATGGGCCAGCATGATACAGAATACAACACAAAAAAGTGGCCTTGGCTCACGGGACCAGATCTTTCTTCACAAACATCTTGTTAAATAGTTAAGTGTATGCACAATGTCTTTGGATTAATCAGTGTTGAGTGAAACAAAATCTATAAAGAAATACAGTCAAATGAAGAAATAGGCAAGTGGCTGCTATCATCTGAAGTCCAGGAAGACCTGTTTTCATTTATATTGATATTAAATTGCCTAATGAGCTTTAAATCGCATTCAACTTGGCCAAAAGATAGGGACCAATATTTCAAGTGCCAACCAGGTACCTAACAGGTTCTCGTTTTGAAAGGACACATTCAGCTTCCTTTGAGGTATCTTGATTATGTACGTTGATAGGAGAAAAAGGATGAGAGACCTTAGCTTCTGCTCTAACACTTTGGGTAATTTGGGAAAGAGTATCTTATTAATGACTCATTTAGATCAGGGTTTGCAGATAACACATGACACGTTTGAGAGTTCTAACATGCACGAGAGAGACTGAAGCATTTTGTACCAACTACCACCACGATGAAGCGGCACACAACAACTTCATGTTCTCTACAGGCAGTTGTTGAGAGGTTAAACCAGAAATGGTACGGCAGGAAAAAAATCCAAACTCGGGGATCTGGAGAGATGAACTGGAAGTGCAAGAGCAATGAGTAAAAAAACTCATTAAAAGATATGAACAAATCACTGGCATTGAGTGTACATTTACTACAGAGGCAGAGGAGGGTAAGGAGACTTAATAGCTTTCTACTTGCCACTCCAAGAGCCCATTTGGTAGAGAGAGCTTGCAAATACCATGTCAAGAGTCGCTCTGGAGTGGTTTCTAGCACCTGCAGCTAATTAGAAACAAAATAAAGTGTAATTAGTCTTAGGGTTTTTTTTTTCCCCTTTTGCAACTGCAATTTTAAAAGAAGTTGCTTATATTATTTGCACTTGTATCTGATCTGAACAAAGTGATATCATGTAGTACTTAACATGTCTTTCACTCCAACTGCCTCCAGCCCTTCATGTGCTTAACACAATGAAGCTTTCTGAGGAGCTGGAAAGATCTTCTGAATGGCTGGGTGGGTCGGATGGAAATTTCTGAATATTATCACCTCTGGGATATGTCTTTGTACTGGCATTTTAGGTGATGGATTCTTATGAATGAAACCCTTCTGCTCATCAATGGGAGGACTTCATGTGCCAATTCATTCAGGTAAGTTTCTATACCAAACGTTTACAGACTCAGAGCAACATGGAGCAAATCCAGGGCCAAACCACAAATCAACGTTGTTTTGATGCAAAATATCCGCTTGCTTAAAGCTTAAGTGTTCCTAAACGAAGCACTGAAACCAAATTATCTTTACCTATAGATTGCAATCTGTGCAGGTGCTTCTGCCTCCTTGAAATTGATGCAAAACCTCGCAATTCTTGTCCCAAATGCTGGGTATGGCGTTTGCCACATCACATGCAGCTCTACACGTTACCTTGCAGGACTTGAACGTTTAGGCCCCTGAGACTTTCTGACTCATTTTCTCCTCTTAACATAGATAATACAGAATATTACAGTTGTACCAGAGCAGTGCTGAACTCCTCCAGGCTTCAACAGCAACTAGAGGCTTTATTTTGCTAATTGACTGGTCAAACAATACTTCTGGAGCTTCAAGGAGCTTATCCTCTGAGCATTGTCCACCAAGGTAATGGGGATGTGTGAGCACAAATCTGTTTAAATAAAGACAACTCATGGAAAACCTTCCTAAGGACAATGCTGCCTCTCTTGATCAGAGGCTCTTGCTGATGTGTGCAGACTGGATACTGCCACCACAGCTTCCTAAGAACTTTAGAATTTGCTCTTTCCTTTTTTCAACTGACAACTGGCCAAATATTTCAAACATTTTCCTTTAACAAATGTGTCCTTGTGGGGGAAAGTCCATTAGTAACAGAGTAGTTGCATCTTGTCGGGACCAGACTTTAATGGCTGTTTGAATTTTAACTATTATTTGCTAACTATTCCTGTTCAAGCCAACTAAGACCATAATAAAAGCCATTAAATACCAAGTAACTGGCCTCAGTGTAGCTGCAGGGTATAACACTGAGTATGATCTGAATTTATCCACTGCAAAGCAAAGACTTTGACCCTCACAGACTTTTTGGAGATGGAAACTTTTTTTTCCCCTAGAGAGGATTGCCTAGAAGAATAAAAGTACTCTTCTTTGCCCCAGGGAAGGCCAAGCATAGCCTGAAGGTAACATGACACACTGTAATCCATTTTCCTATTCACAGGATGAATGAAGTCACTGTAAAATATCTGGCACTGATTTGCTAAAATACATGGGACGATGCAAACCAGTGCTTGAATCAGTGGAAAAGTACACTGTGTAGAAGGACAGAAAATACAAAGCATTGCCCCACTGAAAGCAGGGGAACTGCCAGCACTCTTGGATGAACAGGGCAGGTGAGACAGACTGAACTCTGCCTTCTTTCGTCCTTTTGCTCTGATTGCTACTCTCCGAGCACCAGAAAGCCCTCATGGCACATAAAGCATCATTCTGATAATCACTGCCCAGTGAAACAGTAGGGAATGGGAAGAGGAACAGAGAGATGTGATAGGAATGGAAGTGGTTACCCATGGCCAAATGAAGCCCTGACTGTGTAACATCAAAGAACACATCAGCAAAAGGCCTCCAGAACATCTTCCATGGGTCAAAGGAGATGGCTCCTGTTCTCTGATCTCGTCAGTAAGGAGAGCACAGCCCCTCCTCAACCACAGCCTTGTCCTGCTGTGACCTGAGACAGGAGGCTGGGGTAAGAGAGGGACATGCACCAGCACCTCCGGAGCCAGTGTCTGAGTGATGGCACTGCACCACAAATCAAGGGAAAATATAACACAACCCCTCGAGAGAATTATCCTTTACATTCTTAATGGGTTTTCTGCAAAGACCTGGGGACAAAAATTACTGGCAGCATCTTCACTTACACAACAAATCTGTTTCTAAGCCATTTAAGGTGGTTAGAACTAATAAATCAAAATCTGTAAAAGCTAAAGAGAGAAAAGTTAAAGGCATGAATCTTAATCCGAAGAATTTGCATCTTTAAATATAGATGTGAGGTAATAAATGCAAGTAAAATTAGTGCAAGAAAGGAGAAAGGTAGGACAAAGGTTAAAATAATTCAGACATCCTGGTTATTTACTTATGGCCCAATCAAAGCCTACTGAAGAAAACAGAAAGCCTCAGTGGGCTTTGGAATAGGCTGTTAAGACATCTGCACATCTTAAATGATCGCTGGATGTAACCAGTGCACTGAGGCTGGAGTACAGAATGGAGAATTAAAAATAAGCAACACATTAGCTCAAATGGGAGCATAACAGAGATCTCACAAAGCAATTTTCCATGCAAAGCCCTTAACTCACAAAAACAACAACAAAAAAAGACCAGTCCAAAACAAAACCCAGCCCTCACCAGTGATGTTCAAAACAATGCTTGGCTAGAAAGATGAGCTTTACACCATGTTCCAAATGTGAGCAAACTCCACAGCTGGAGACACTAATCTGAAAATGTTCACTGCATGAACCGATCACTGCAGGGAGCAGGAAGAAATGTATTTCCCTGAAGAACAATAACATATTGGCAAGGTGTACCACAGAAATGCTTCACCTTTTTGAACCAGCGAGTGTTGCTGGTGGCTGGATAGCAGACTTGACAGACCATGAGGTATCGTCTGTTGAGGCAGTATCAATGCAATATTGAAGGTGGCCCAGGAAAAATGTTATTTAGCTGAAAGGGCTTTATAAGTCATCCTGTAGAAACAGCTTACTGGGGCATCACTAACAAGTAACCCAAAGCTGAGATTCTTACTCACAAAGTCTCGCTCACCATCCTAAGTAAATCACAGCACACACTTCGCATTTAAGGTGCTTAATTAAAAGCTAGCAGCGCATGGGGGAGCAAGGTAGAGTTCCGTTCTCTGGATTAGCTTGCTTGTACAGAATTGGCTCTCCCTTTCACTAAAAAGCATAACGCTGTGTAATTTCACAGGGCTGAAAAGCCCCCACCAACACAGGTTAAGACTTAAACTGCTTGCAGAGTGCTTGGATCATCTCTGTGTTCGAGTGAAATGTGCTAGTTGTCACTCAGGCCCAGGAAAGCATTTAGAAAGCAGCTCATCACAGCTGTCCAGCAGTGGTTTTCACAGAATGATATTACAGTGCCTGAGTTACAAGACTAATTTGCTTCTAAATACGTTCTTTTTTTATTAGAATCAGCTCAAGGGTTTGCATGGTTTCAGTGACGTTTAATGGGGATTAGTTTGAAGTGAAAATGTGTTTTCCATTTGCCTGAGAAAGACACAACAGGGAGCAGAGCCCTGGAGATTACTGAGAGCTTTGGGTGGTTCTGGGAGGCCAAAGGCCGAGTGACTTCAGATTTCACTGGAGTGTAATAATCCCCTAGAAATGCACAGCCTGGCGTGTCTTATTGTGCAATTATGGGATGGAAATCGTAGTGCGTTTCTGACCTGTGGATTATTCACTGTGTATCATTAACGCAGGTATGACACGATCGTCAGGCAGTACCAGCTGCATCTGAAGCTACCTACAGAACAAGCTCCACTCCCGTTTTCCCTGCTCCGTTAGGATGCAGTACCTCTTACTCGGTTTAACAAGAGACTAACTACAGGCTAGCAAATAATGTACCCATTAAAGCTTATTCCCTGATTCATGGATAATGACTTAGCCATTTTGCCCCACCTCAGAATATTTATACAGTTAATCAGCGGCACAAGGAATTGCTATTTCAGGGCTCGAAGAGGCTACACTGCGCATTGTTTCTCTATTCAGTGGTGTCTGTGACATATGGTAGACTTAAATCTTTGTACTCATTAAATGGCTTGCCAACATAGGAACATACTGGCATGTTTCATATTACTTATTTTATTTATTCACTTATATTTGGTTGCTAAAACAAATATTTTCCTTGGCTGTGGAGCATTGCTCTCTGTGTGCTGCTGGAGGTGCATGGAGGATGCTTAGCAGCCCAGTGTTTCTGCCCGCATCCATCCTGAACACCAGCTCCAGGCGTCAGCACCCTGAGTGACATCTCCAACATTTCGAATGTCACGGAGCCATTCCTGCATGGCAGACCTGAACCTTTCTGGAGAACCTTACCACGGTGACCGCGTAACACCTCATTGTCCTGAAAGGTTTTGTAGTATCCCTGTGATCCTTAATCATCCCTTGGATTTTTGCATTCGGAGAGCCAGATTACTTTATCCGTGGTGAGAAGTATACAATAGTAACGTATCTATTGATTTTTTCCTTCATCCCAACTATTTGCTAGCTGCACTTCTTGGGACAGATTTGAATGCTGTTAGTGACCTTGGGAAAACACCGTCTTCATTATTAAAACCAGGTCATAAATACCCCTGGGCACAATGAAATGCCTCACCTGCAATTCTTCAAATAGTTTCCACTGCTATTAATCCTTTTAGGTGTATGAGGCCTCGCACATGTCTATTCACTAAATAGATATCATCTGGAGGTAGCTGAATGTAACATTTTGGCATCAAATAGCCTGCGTATAGAACGCCTAGAAGTATTATTTGTGGATTTATCAATGTACCAAATTCCTGATTTCCTGGGATAGCTCATCTGGATGGAGGGAGGAAACCCAGCTTCAAACAGGAAACTGAACTTTTCCAAAGTTCATTGGTGTTGGAGGTCAAGCTTTAGTTCAGCTCATTACAGAGACAGATGTTAAATTCAGATTAGGAGTTACATTTTGGGAAAGTTTAAGAGGTTTTGGGATCTGTGGTTTTGGCCTAACCCACTCTTTAATCAAAAACGACATCCCTGGGCAACAGTCTTCAGCTCTCTCATACCTCTCAGAAATATGCATTCAAGACGTACAGAAGCTATTTCAATCTCAATGAGGAAACTCAGGTCATGCTTATTCCCATAATACAGTTGAATAATCTCCTCCAGTTCACAAGAAAACTGTTTTCCCCACCTACATTTTTTGCCTCTGACTTTTACAACCTTGTGGGTGTGTTCTGTTTTGATAAGAAAAACAGTTTTATTGTCAAGTCAAAAACATTTGGTTCCAAAGAAAAAATTAAATGAGGACTCTTCTAGTTTGTCAGCCATGACTTCTACTAAACTGGCAGTTACTATAAATGATATGTTATAAATATGCTCTTTTAGACAATATGTTGGTTTGGGTTGTTTTTAATTACTTTTATTAGAAACATGACGACTAAAGTGATGTTAAATTTAGAAAACAGCTTCTTCAAGTCTCTGCAAAAAATTCTTGCACGCTCATCCAGTGACACAGGTTTTGAGTTTCGTGTCCTCCACTTAGAGGTCTGAAGAAGTCCTAACATACCCTTTACGTGAAAGACGTGGCTATCAAGCTTGGCCTACAGAAATACTTTGTCAGGTATCCCTGACAAACATGACTCTATGTGGTCCCACCTACTGAAATTTTCTGGCCTGGGAAAGGCGCCTGAACTCCTTGCACAGAGAGCCAGGAATTCACTACAGAGAAAGGCACCGAAAGGGGGGCTGTTGCAGAAAGCCAGCTTGTGAGGAGGTGGTAGCACTGCCTCAGTGCTGTGCTGTCCTCCAGCCAACTGCCAGTCAAAGGAATGTTACTGGACTATGCTATATCCTTGTTGAAAAAAAATAAAACCTTTAGATAACAGTCAATTTACAAGACTGTATTACAGTCACAGCTAAAAACCTGATTATTGTGATGTATTATGTAAACAGCATTTACGAATACTTACAAAAATGAATGTAGCTACTAAATGTTACCTTTTCAAAGCACGTAAACATAATTTGCTTTTTTATATGTAGGTGAACACCACAGTTGGCCACAGTCATGTGAAACCTGGAACCGACCCCAGGCTTCAGGCCTGCTTTTTCAGTCTAACATTACTCTGTACAGAAAAGGAATTTACTAATATGTAGCATTTTCCATCCACTACACATGCCAAAGAATTAGAAAAAGAAGTTAAAAGAATGCAGGTGAAACAAAAAGGAAATATCTCAACAACTATTTGTAAAGAGATGAGAGCACTTAGTTCTTGGTCATATCATACAGAAATAGTATCATCAGATTGGACAGCAGTCAGAAGTGATCAACAATAATGATTTTGAGCTGGAGACACTGATTCATAAAAGTAAAATAGTATTATTAGTTTACATGCCTTGTTTTACCAAATGTAACACCAGCATTGGAAAGGAATAGTGTAGTGCAGTATATGAAGCACAGCTACCACTAATGGGATGAAGTCAAGGAAACTAATGCCCTAGACAGCAGGGAAAACTTTCTTAAACTGCTCTTTCTTAGGCTGCAACAGTTTGCAAGGAGAAATCTCGGAAAATTTGAAACGAGCTTAACCAAAGCACCAGAAACTGCAGCACAGAGAACAGTCCTGGCTTGGCAGGGGAGCCGACAGGATTAGCAAAGAGGTCTTTCCTAGGGCTGCCGAGGGGCTGCTGTAGGGCTTCAGAGCTATTTTTGTCTTTTACGACAACTGTTTGATGAACAACTCTATTATTTCCCAGTTGTCAATGAATAAGAGGAAAGAGTTTCCTGCGGAGTAAAATCTTTCCTCCAAGGTGAAGAATCAATCGGAGACAAATACCAATGTCACATTCCAGCACTTCACTCCTTATTGTGCTTGGCATGTCGCTTCCTCCGTCCTACGCTGCAATTGGTCCATACCAGGGCAGAACCAGCCTGTTCTGTCTAATAAAATTTTATTGGGTTGCTTTTCAAAATAACAATTTCTATACTGGCACTTTGAAAGCCAGGAAGGCACACAGGCAAGAAAAAACATGCCTACAACTCATTAAGGCTACTAGAATAGTTGCATAAAAGGATCGGACAATGTAGCACAGTTTGTCATTCCAGCTTCGTTCCACTAATTGTTCTTTTTTTGGTTTTTAAATGAAGAACTATCACACCAAAACAGACTGTTTCCGTAAGAAAGCACAAAGATGAAATTGGGAATAAAAATCATTAAGTCTTATTATCTGTATAGCCATGCCAACTTTTTTTTTTCCCCAATGACCTTCTCAAATTCCTTTTCTGTCAGTTGTGCTCTCTTAAATCCTGCTGGAAAGGAAGGGAAGGGATGAAGGGAAGGTGCTCAAATCGCCACGTTCTCTGGCTTTACAATAATGACAAGCTGACTGTATTCTGAGCTGTCAGTAATTCCTACACAGGTTCAGCCCCTGCAAAAACCACTGTGTCACTGATGGTGTGCTGTTTGCACTGCGCCTCTTCACTCCTCGACTTCCAAAAAACCTGAAGAAAATCTACCAGAACCTGGGCAGGAGTTTGCTTTGCCTTAGGATGCTGGAGCTTCCCACAACGGCTCCCATCTCTGGTTACGGAAGAAATGTGGTTTTTGAAGAGACTCGGTGGCCTCACACCGGTGCCCTAAATAGCACACAGACTGGCAGCCCCTGCCTGGGCACCTGCCAGTGCAAGCCTGCCACCTTCTTTCATTTCTTATTTCTCTAACAACTAGGCCCTGCCACGGGAAAAGTTAAACTTAGAACTCAGAGAGTCCCTCTTTTGGCCCCTGCCTGAACTCTGCATCCTCCTGAACACGGGCTGGAGGCGACCGTGCGGCCCTCTCGCTAATGGAGGCGACGACGGCGCCCAGATGGCTCCCAGCTGCTACCCCGGGCCTCGCTTTGAAGCCCCGTCAGGCTGGCTGAGGGCTGCTCTGCCTCTCACACACCCTCTGCCGTCTCCGTTTCTGTGAACTCTTCCCCTGCCTTTCCCTCAGCGCTGCCAGAGGCCGCCGGGCCCCGCCATTGCCCTCCCGTGGCCCCCGCTGCTCCCTCAGAGGGACCCACAGGCCCCACGCCCGCCGCGCCGCCCGCCCCGCCATTTCCAGCCGCCTGTCACGTGACCGCGGCGCGGCGTTGCCATGGGAACGCGCGGTGCCGGGGCGGGCGGGCCTGCGGGGCGGAGGGGCCGCGGCGGGCCCGGAGCCCCTCGGCGGCCGGGGAGGCCCGAGGGGGATGCTCAGGGATGAGGAGGGGATGAGGAGCCTGTTTGGTGAGGAAGGTAAGCGTTAGGGGCGCGCTGTGGGACGTGCGTTGTCAAGGGAGAGAATGACAGCGTGCGAAATACGAAATAACCGGATCCCTCCTGTGACCCCAGAGGGGGATCAGCGGGGTCTGAGGCTTTCCTGAGGGACACCACAGTAGCCTGCATGGAAGAGCATCCACTGACAAAGCCTGTGCTCACGGGCAAGCTGTTCCAGGGCTTACTTAGCCTTAAGGGGTCTGGGTCCCTTTCAGAAAGCATTCACTGAGAACAATTGCATTTCTCCTTCTGGTGTTTTTTTTATTGTATTTTTTTGTTTGTCTGCCAGGGTTCCCATCACAGCAGGTTCCAGTGCTGCCCCTTCCAGAGCACCCAGATTTCCTTTCTCAACCCTCTGTTCCAGTTCAGATAACTACCAGTTGAAGGGAGAGGAATACTGGCCCAGAAACACAGAAGGGTACGTGCAAGCTCCCATGAAAGACTGGGACCTGCAGGAGAGTGGTACTGTGCATCAGAAGGGTCTGCCATTTTATCCTAGAAATGCTGCAAAGCAAAGGAAGTAAGTGATTACATTTTCCAGGCTTATTACTTCACTTAAAAATAACAAAAAACTGCTACATCTTTTTTCTGATCTCCTCCCTTTCTCTCACAGCCTTGAAAGCCCAAGGAGAGGTCTGTGTTTGAGAATGGGAGAAATGTTTCTAAGATGGTTGCAAATGAACTGCAAATGAACAAATGTTTCTATGATGGTTGCAAAAAAAAAAAAGGCATGAATCTCCATTTAATTTCCTCTGTTTGCAGCAAGATAAGTCCATCCTTCTCTTGTTACATCCTGCAACAATGGAAATCGCAGTCTATAATTTCTTCTTCTGTCCTTCTGCTGGATAAGTAGGAAGGAACCTAACATGTCCTTGGCTCTTGCACAGGTTGATGAGGCAGTCACCCACATAAAGTTAAGAGCAGTTCCAGCCCGTATAAGTCGCTTTAGCAACCACCACCCCAGCAGGGCTTGAAAAAAAGGTGGGTCATTGCCAGGCACAGCCCATTACACACACTTAAAGGTTGGTGCATAGTCAGTGCACATTGATCCTCCAGGCACAAGCTCCTATTTAGGCCATGCATCTCCACAGCATCTGTACTTGCAGGCGGTGACAAACAAGCACCATCAGGCTGGTGGTATCGGCTGCCTTTGTACCGTCTCGTTCTGTGCACACTTTGTTTGCCTGTCTTATTCTGCTAATGCTGAAAAGAATTCAGTTTTAAAAGGGAAAAAATGGAAAAGAAAAGCATAGTGCCATTGAGTCCTAAGAGTGCCATTGAGTCCCTAACTCATTCCCCAGCTGTTTGCTCCAAGGCACTGGGGAGTTATAAATAGCTGGAAGCAAGAGTGCAGAACAGCGGTGTATACATTTTGTAAATGGAGCTCTGAGCAATGTCCTTGTTTCAGGACCAGTGAAGTCAATAATGGCCTAGAGTCTACCTCCATGTGCAGGTTGTTATAACATGGAATAATAATAAAAGTGTTCCTGGATTCTCACAAGTTCAAGCCATAAAGAGGAGGGAAATTATATATTTACTCTGCCTTCCAGTCACTTTTTGTAGCTTTTATTGTA
Organism: Balaeniceps rex; assembly: GCA_013401315.1. NCBI lineage: Eukaryota > Metazoa > Chordata > Aves > Pelecaniformes > Balaenicipitidae > Balaeniceps > Balaeniceps rex. The sequence continues at coordinate 375,020 of VYZW01040885.1, read as the reverse complement.
ACTTGTCTCAGAGAAGAGAAGGAAGGAGCAATGCTGGCCATCCTGGGTAAAGAAGAAAAAGGAGAGGGGGGGAAAGAGAGACACCAAAGACTTGAGTCTAACTTCAGTTCAGTTGGCATGTTTCAGGCTTAACAGTGCTGCAGTCAGTAGTGATAATCATGTAAGCAAGTTGGTATCTGTTCCAGTGGCTTCCAATTATAGACAGATTTGCAAATAAAGGAATCAGTGACAAAACCACTGTTGATTATCATGCATTATTTGCCAGTGCAAGCAATGTTTCTTCATTATTACCAAGGAGGATTACTGTTAGTCATTCTGTCAGAAAATTGGAAGCATGCACAATAGTTAGTAGGAAATGTTAGGTATATTATGTCCAGGGGAAAAAAAAAAAAGATATAATGGGGCTTTTACATAGCACGGGACCAGGTACAAGGATTTATGGATACATCTCCTGCTATGCCATTGAGGACTATCACAGTAGCAGTCTCCTGAAACCAAGATTTGTGTATGTGTGAGTAAAAAATCAGTTAATTGAAACTTCCATTGGATTGTATTTTGCTTGATTTTTTTTTTGAGCGAAGTAGAATTATACTGATTGAAGTAATTTGTTGCCTCTGCACCCCAGTTTGCTATCCATACAATGGGACTAAGTATTCTTACTACAGGATGGAATACTTGGAGTTGCGGGACTGTAAGATATTTTGTTAATCAAGAGCTAAATCCCTCCTAGGGAACAGATATTTTTTGAGCCTACCTTGAAGTAGATGACAGATGACATCTTCCATCTGATGGATGACAGATGCTCTGTTGTTGGTGCAGCTAACCCCGTCACCGCCACTGACGAGTGTATTTGAGCAGCTGTAAGACGGTCATGGAACTGTTTGAACAGTCAGAGTAGTATCTGCAGCAGGCTATTGCCTTCACTCCTATTGACTTCTAAGGAACTTTTGACTGGTAACCTGAAGGTGTAGACAATGCCAGTGGCAACTGAAGTAAAGAAGATAGTAAGCAGAAAAAGAAGGACCATCTGAACAAATCAAGGCTAAAAAGAAACGCAGCACGCTACAATCATCAGGCAGAGCAAACAGTGATTGGTTCAAAGCAGGAAGAGCCGAGGCAAAAAAGACAGTACATATGTGGCCGCTTCAGTTCCAAGTGGTGTGCTTTGCACATGCTGCTGAAGCTCCAGCTTGTGTGACGGGAACATCCATCTGCAGGCAAAGGGGGTGTTGTATTATCTACTCCAAGATGATCTTGTTTTCATTTTTATCTTGCGTGTGTTGTCATCTCCTGCTTTGTAGTGCTACAGACTTGTCTTTGCTACAAGCATGAGGCTGCACTCAGCAGTGTGTGGTAATTAAGCCCTTTGAGGGCCATGCATATTTTAATTATTACTTGTTTTATTGTCAAAAGCTTGCCCACATGAGATGCAGTTTTGCATTCCATGTGGGACTGAAATAAGGGTCAACACATTCCTTCAGAACCCCAAATATTAAACAGACATTAGTTTGTTTTGAGCTTTGCATATTTTAGATGAGCATAAATCAAGATGTATAATGGTGAAAAAATTTCCTCCATATGTTGGAAAGTTGAACTGAGACACTAACTCTAAGTGACAAAAAGTGGTGGCTGCAACAGAAAATGATTAAATGATTTGTTTAGCATTTATGTAATGTATGAATGCACCTTGTCTGTGTTAAAGCAAAGTAATGATTGGTTTTCCACCAGCAAGGGCTGTGAATTTCAGCTGTATTCCCTTTTGGGACTCTGAAGTTCTCAGGTTCCGGCTTACACAACAGCAAAGTCTAAATGCAGACCAGTTTCTCATCCATGAAATGGAAGTTAAATAACGCTTGACCAAAGTAGACAAAACAAGAAGATACGTAGACTAACTGGAAACATCAAGATTTGAAAATTACCTGATAGGAAAAGGGAGGGGAGGTGGATCAAAGACGTCCCAGGGAATGAAAAATTCCTTCACAGTGCTTCCTGTTCTCTCTGTTATGCTAACCAAGGTAGGATTAGGTTTCAGCTGCCAAAAGAAATAACATTTGTAGATTTTTTTTGGTCTGGGGAAGTGGGATAGAAAGATTTAAGACAGCTTTTTCCAAACTATTTGCTTTTTGTCAAGCAGTCAAGTCTAGTTATTGTTATTAATTTGTATTACAGAACTACCAAACTGAAACTGGATTTCCATTGTATTAGGTGCTGTACAAATATCGAGTCAGAGACTGGTCTCACCTCAAAGAGCCCGTAGTCTAAATAGACCAGACAGACAAAGGGCATTTTGCCCTAAGTTGTATAGCTGCTCAGCAGTTGAGCTAGGAATTACACTCATCTCTCCTGAGTCATAGCCTAGTACCTCAGCTACTGGAGTACAGTCCTGGAGAACAGAGCTGTCATTAAAAGAAACAAGCCTGCCTTCTTGTATCAAAACACAAGATAAGGTGAGATTGATTCAGCAAAAGCAAGATTAATGTGAGTTAGCATAACTGACTCCTGTTGATGGCTGGCTGCGTGAGCTGGAGAAACCTCATGCCACCTTGCACCAACTCATTTCTCTGTTTAGTCCTTAGGGTTTGCTGTTGGTTTGGTTTTGTAACAGGTTCATTTCATATATAAGGTTCAGAAATGGACAGGGTCTCTGTGTGGGGATTGCATTCTGGTCTGCTCCTCACCTTGCATGGTACAGAACCATACCTAGCAATTCAGATGGCCTAAAATCATCTGTAAGTGCCTAAATACATCTTCAAGTGCCTAAATGAACAGCCTGAACGTAATGTTGTGAAAAGTGAAAAGCAGTAGCCAGTACGCTTTCAGAAAGGTCCTGAAGCAGCAGAGCTTCTGAGCAGGGACGAAGGCTGCACTCCATCCTGGTTCTCACCTTTTTCCAGGTATCTGCCTGGCAAGAACTGACACGTAATGCGACCTGCTCTCTGACTCCGATAGAAAAGGAGATTGCACTTCTTGCGTAGACTGGAAGTCTTTACCTTAGCCTCATGCTAATATAGAAACAAAAGACTTTCTGTAGAAAAAAAATCTGAATAAATAAAATAGAAGGTAAGTATAAACTTGAACCTGTTTATTTAAAATGGTATATCAGTGGGTACTTCCAAATCCAATCCCGTGTGTAAATATTTGAAATACCATTTGAATTGTGAAGGGCTTTTCTTACATGGGAGAATTTCCTGCTTCTTGTTTTTTAAATCCTAGCCTAGATGTGCACAGGTGACTTCAGCTTTCTGCTGTGTGTATCTGAGCTGCAGACAGGGAAGTAGTTGGGTAAGCAGCAGATTGGCTGTCGCCTGTTTCTCAAGATGCCAGCAGTTAGCAAAGCAGACCCTCTGAGTTTGCTCACAAGAACAAACTGGAGTAAATGTTTAACTTGAGTCTTTGGAGTCTACAGCTTGTACCTTTCTTTATTATTAACCCAGCTCCTGTTTTTCTTTACAGTTGCACAGCTGCTGGCACACAAGAAACAAAAGACCCTTGAAATAACTTCCTGACGGAGGCATGAGCAAAGGTAAAGTACCTTTTGTATTGTTTCTGTACCTATACATGGGAAAGCACATTTCTGTGTTCTGCATTTCTGATAGGGCAGAACAACCTGTCAATAGCAAGCATTGTTTAGTTGTGTCTTTTTTAAACTAAATCACTAGATACATCCAGCTAATTTCATCCTAATTTGACACAAATTGGAAAGGTATATACACATACATAGTGTAAGAGTATGCACGGTGAATTTGTTCAGACATTCACATACTCGTGGGTACACACATGCTGCTTTCCATCGCTCTTTTCTTCACACCAAGAGCATTATCTTGGTAACTATAGTTTTCCTCCTAATTGCTTTCTGTACTGCTCAAATCTGAAAAGGTCTGCCTCCTCTCGCTGTGGGGAGGCATGACTGCACTATGAAGATCTGAATTTTCATCAGTCCTTTCACTAAGCTCACACAAATCAGCTGTACCATTTATTTTGCATACATCCTGCACCCTTGATTTTTTTCTCTTTGCTAGGGTAAACTGTGAATTCTAGAAGAAAGTGTCTTGGTGAGGCAGGCACCAGTCAGCACAGTACAGAAATGACTAGGACACTTGTACCACAATTGTTCTGCTTACTATGTCAATACGGTGTGAATATTTGTTTTAAAACAATGTTAAATATCTGTGTATGCTATGTGGCGGCTCAAAATTGTTTGCAGAGAGAAGGATTCACTTGCTCAACTCTTTTTTTTATTTGCTGTGATATAAATTTACATGGAAAATTATATAATTGAACTTTAGCCATAGTAATGCATCAAAGGAAATCTGAGTGAAGATCAAGAGTGGAAGTTAAAACGAGTACTTAAAGGCATTCAAAAAGTAGCTGTTCATTGTGTTGTATAATTACATATTAGATAAATATAACACATTTTTAGAAACAATAACATTTTAATAGAAATGGGTTTTACAAGCTTCAGTAAAAGAAGAACCAAACTGTTCCTGTTTCCAGCTGCTCAGAACAGCATTTTACTCCATGAGTAAATCCTGTAAGTCAGGTGTGATCTCCATCTAAGCAGACAGCGTCTCAGCCCCAATACATTCTTTAAGAAGACCCAGGTGCAATCTCCTCTCTGTACTTCTGCGTGTGTGCTGCCTTGTGAGGATGAGCATGTCCAACTCTATTGAGTGCCGCTGGAGAGGAGATTTCTAAAGGTGCCACAGCTACAGTTTGCCTTTTGATTTATATTACAGCAGCATTTGCAACATGGTATGTGCTGCCCTCAGAGTAAAACAGTTCCTTTACATTATCTTCGAGCTATATTGGCAATCAATGTATTTGGCCTGTAAATACTGAGGAATCTGTGAGCAAAGGTTTGCAGGCACATTATGAAATGTGAAAGTGGCATGATCACTAAGCGCTGTGAAGATGCAGCATCTTCATAGTTCCTGAAAAGAAACTATAAATAGCTGTTTGGGAGTACTTCACACATCTCTGATTCTTGTAAGCCTATTAGATTAGGAAAAAGACTCTGCTATTCTGTGTTTTGATCAGATCCAGCTGTTTATTTAGCCCTAAAGATCATTGGCACCATAAGCAAGGGCTGATGCAGGGATGATAATGTGACTAACAGATACTTCCAAAACATCTATCACATATAGCTAGATTCTGTCACTTTACTCCCACTGAAGAATACTGAAATGAATGAGAGTATTGGTGGAATGAATTAGTATGCGTTGGAAGGATGTCAGAATACAGGCCCAAGTGACTATGAAAATCTGAATCATAAGATAGAAAAAGTAAATGAGGAGTTGCATGAATTTCAAGAGACTGGCACCTTGGTTGTGAAGTAAGTGGGAAGTCAGCTGTGAAGCTTTGAACCTGTTTCTACAATGGCCGAATTCAGATTTTGCAATTTACTCCAAGATTGAGAGATAAACAAGCAAAGAAAACACAACAAAACACAAACCCGTTCTCTAAAAGAATGGGAGAATTGGCAAGTTGATAAAGAACCTTTTGTCTGTTCAAAGGTGACCTAGGTCAGCAGAGGATGAATTTGCCTTCTTTTTTGTCACGAGTTTAATGTTTGTTAAGGGTCCATGGACTTCTCCATTTCCTGAGCATTTTTTTTTCCAATCTGGCAATTCTACAAAGCATATGTTGGACTTTAAACGTATTTGCCTAGCTTGTTCTGGGTGCTACGAAATGCAAATAAAGATGCTGGCATCAAAAGGGGATGGAGTGCTTTGAAGATGAAGGGCTTGACAAGGAGCCAAGGAGCCAATGGACCAGTGAGAACTGGAATTCTCATAGAACTTAAAGGACACTATGCCTGTTGGTGAAAGCAAACACACATCAGAGAGGAACCAGGGAAGATCTTCATTGCTTTCTCCTGGCTAATTGCTTAGGCCAATAGAGCTGCCTCAACTCAGCTTCAGAACTGAAGTGGTTAAAGAAAAAAGTGGATAAGGAACTTACTTGAGGGCTGTTCTAGAGGAGAATGTGGGGAACAAGTTGTTGCTAAATTCTATATTGCCTGTATTAAAAGCGGACAAGCTCTTGTGCCTGAGTTAGCTTTTGGCTCTGCTGGTGTGATGGAGCCAGCAGGAAGAATGCCAGACCAACAAGACTTTGAGCCCTGTAGGAGTTTTGGTTCATTGGTTGGTTGGGTTCTAGTTTGGTGGGTTTTTTTTTTTGGTTGTTTTTTTTGGGTTTTTTTTTAGTGCAATGCTAGAAGCCAGTTCCAAAAACATTCTGGTGATACTAAAGGATAGGATACCTAGGATACGACCTTATCATGCTTCAGACATACAAACAGAAAGCAGAAAAGCATCCTTCTCCAGCACCACTGCCCCATCCAGGCTCAGTGGCATTATTCTGACAATAAATAGATTAGACTTTCTTGGGGGAAAAAGTGCAAAGCAGTAACTGCTTTTTGTGCCTCACTCCAGCTCTTAACATTCTTTTTATCTCCTGCATCACTCCACAGCAAAATGCTCAATTGGCTAGCAGCAACGTGTGGTGTCAAGTGTTAAAATGCAGTGGTAGTCATAGAAATAACTATAACACTATCCCATGATACGATCAGGGTTTCTTTTTCAGAATCTAATGATGTTAAAATAAATGGAATTATGCTGCTTTTCCTTTTTTTAAGTCAGTAAATTCCAAAAGAGGATTTGCCCCATTTCTACAATGTGCTTAAGGACTTACAGCGCACGATCAAATGCAGATTTATTAGGGGCATGAGGGGTTGACATACGGCATTCTCTGCATAAAGCTGCTCAGTGCCTTTTCGTTCTGGTCAAGGGGGATTTTTTTTTCATCTTAATCATTATTCAGGAGACCATATGTGGCCTTGCATTTTCCAGAGCTTTTTTTTATTGCACAGAAAAAGTGATGAACGCTCTTTACTATAAACAGCAAGGAAAACTGGTGTTACGGATAGGATCTAGAAAACATGAATTGGAGAAATTATCACACAAATGTCTCTAGTGGAAGGTTTTTCCTTCTTTTTATTGACATGGTCAGTGAGAATACTTCCACTGACTTCAGTGGATGCTAGATCAAATCACAGTGTCTCTCTAACTCTCCCCCTCTGCTGGCAATTCAGTTCTTGCTGTGCTGTCAGAGCTGCATAGGATCTCTGAGCTTTGCAAAAAAATCTTTCAAGAAGTCATGTAGTAGCATTCCTCATTTGAGTCAAAGGATGAAGCACCTAAGAAAACTCCAGGGCGGTGGAAAGCAGGAAAAGTAATAAATGCTGGGGAAGGACAGGTAGGTTCTGCAATCTGAACTGTATCTGTTTACTTTTTATAGCAATTGGAACCAAGCACACAGACTGTGATTGATAACACCTGCTCAAGAAGATAGCGTGTTTCTGGTTCAAACACAAGGAGCCAGCGTTCAGTAAGGGCACCTTAGACTTCTACCATATTTCAGTTGATAAACCAAATCAATTTCCACCACTAAGCCAACAAATCATTATATTGTTCTTATATTTTGAAACACAAAATAAATAACATACAAACCAGTGACTGCAGATAAGGTTATTTCTCACGTTTTTGAAAGCCACTGCAATTTACAGAATATACAACACTGGTGCAGTCCATTCTCTGCAGTATCATCCATTATAGTTCTTCAAAATCATGCTTTGTAATGTACAGGAAGATTGGATGGTTGTATCTGAAACATTTAGCTTGTATGTGTACATGGTGTGAGAGTGGTTTTCCTGACAAGAATATTTTCCTACTCCTGTTTCACAGCCCTTCTTGATGCAGATTTTTTTTTATTCTTAATCTGCTGTGCACAATTCTTTTCTTTGTTCAGCACAAAGGCCTGAAAGTTGCCAAATGTAAATGATGAACTCTATTGGAGGAAGAGAAATCCAGTCCTTTAAGTAAACTTTTCTACCAGTGTTTAGAAATTTCCTCTCTCAACAGAAGCAGAAGCATTTCTTTGCAATGTTTCTTCTGGCCAGCTATGAATATGTTTTAAATATATAACACAGAAAACTGGGATACTATGGAGGTCCTGATTTTGGACAGAAACTTGACATTCTCTGTCTTTGATGGAAAAATTCTCACCTGAAAATAAGTATACCAAATATTTTTGGAGTTGTAGGAGGCTATTAGATTCCCAGGTATTTGCTCAATTCTAAAGACAGCTGTTTTCTCCCTCCAGACCCAACTTGAAGCAGTGAACAAGCATGCAATGAACTAAGTTTATTTAGCTGGTAGGCAGATTATTTTGCAATAGTGGAGTATGAAACAGTCTCAGCCAAAAATGAAATTACTAATGTTCAAGAGAATGGCAGAGATGTATGCCTGAGACAAATGAAGTTCTAACCTTCATTAACCCAAATGATAGTTTTATCTAAATTGCCAGATTAGATCCACAGACTGCATGGTTGCTTAGTTTTCTTCTGGCATAATTCTCGGTAGAGAAACGTTTTTTGAGAAGAGGAGAAAGCTTAATCAATATTTTGCTGAAAATAGTTTTTAGAGATTCTTTCTTGTTAACTCAAAAGAAAAAAAAGAAGCACATTTTCTCTATATTCTTTTAGGGCTGATGAAAGGTAAGACAGCATTCAGACAAAGGAGTTGCTAGTTTGGGACTTTGGCACATTTTCAAAATTCAGATGCCTTCACCTTGCCTTTTGTTCCTAGCTCAAATTCAGAAAATCCTCTTAGGTTAATTTGTTTTCCAGTACAAAATCATACGAAACCTAAACCAAGAGAAAGGCATTTTCTTCTTTTCTTTCTGCTCCACCGCAGAAGAATGAGATAATCCCGCTCGCTATGAGCGGGCGGCGTACGGCAAGGTCCCAGCTTCGGGAAGTGCTCTCGGGTTGAAGCTTTGAGATAATAGCTGGAACAGGCCGAGTTTGAAACCTGGTAACTAATACCCTCAAGGAGGCCGGGTAGCTTGCTGAATGCCCTTGTCGGCAGCTCCCCACCCCTCCGGCTCCGGGCCGCGGTGCTCCCGGCGGGAGGGCGGCCGGCGGCGGCCGTGGTGCTGAAGGGATAGCGCCCACCCCCGCCCGCCCCCGGCCCGCCGCCCGCGGCGCCGCTCGCTGCCCTGCCCCGCTGCTCCCCGGCTCTCTCGGGCCGGCTCCTGATGTTTCCGAGTCATTTTGCAAACGGGAACTAAAAGGGAGGGGGTGGCGAAGTGGTTTTACAGCGCTTTGGGGAAGAACAGGTGGTCAAAACGGTGCTCCTGCCCCAGAGCTTGCTGTATTGTGGAATCATAGAATCAATCATTTAGCTTGCAAAAGACCTTTAAGATCATCGAGTCCGACCGTACACCTAGCACTGCCAAGTCCACCACTAAACCATGTCCCTAAGCGCCACATCTACCCGTCTTTTAAATACCTCCAGGGATGGGGATGCAACCACTTCCCTGGGCAGTCTGTTCCAGTGCTTGGCAACCCTTTCAGTGAAGAAATTTTTCCTAATATCCAATCTAAACCTCCACTGGTGCAACTTGAGGCCATTTCCTCTCATCCTATCGCTTGTTACTTGGGAGAAGAGACCGACCCCCACCTTGCTACAACCTCCTTTCAGGGAGCTGTAGAGAGCGATAAGGTCTCCCCTCAGCCTCCTTTTCTCCAGGCTAAACAGCCCCAGGTCCCTCAGCCGCTCCACATAAGACTTGTTATCGAGACTCTTCACCAGCTTTGTTGCTCTTCTTTGGACATGCTCCAGCACCTCAATGTCTATGGACAATGTCCGCTATGCTCTGTGGAACTTAATTTCTCCTCCCCAGTAACAATTACTGACATTTTAAATATTACAGTAGTACTTAATGCCCCCAGTAATGGTCTGTTGTGCTGCTTTACCAACACAGAGCAAAGAATTGGTCTCCAGCCTGAATTGCCCACAGCTTAATTAGGTATGACACACATTACTTCTTGTGCTAAACTGCTGCAGGGGATGTTGTATGTTGTTAAACAGCTGCTGGATTCTGCCCAAGAGGGAAATCTATTTACGGGTTGTATTTTGGGTTGTAAAGTTTGCAACTATGCTTAGGAAACAGCAGAGCTATAGAACCATGCTGAATTATTAAGAATGTTCAGTCACACAGAACAATAACCATAAAACAAGGGGTCAGACACTGGCTGGCCCCATGTGGGTGGTGTACAGCGACGGAAAGCGTAGGTCATCCTGAGTGCAAGGGCTACTGCTGAGTAGCAATACCTAAGTGGTCAGAGACCATTAACAATTACCCTCTGGCCTGTGGAACTGGCTGGATCTAGACAGCTCAAAAATAATGTAACCCCACTGGAGAGACTGTACGTCTACAATAGGAAGTTCTGGGAGAGATCTCCCAACTCACTAAGGAATCTGGGACCTAGAAGTACAAATGCTAGTGAAAATTAAGACACTTTCTTCTTCGAGTACTTTGGAAAAAAAAGACTTCCTGATTCTCAGTAACATCTTAAGACCAAGGGGTTAGCTATGTGGTTGGCTATTTCTATTTATCAGGCATCCCATTTGAATTCCCCTGCCAAGAACTGAATATTTAGGATTTCCATGGCAACATATTTCTGAACCCATATTACAGTCAGACTGACGCGTGTCAACTGATACCGGGATGCAGGAGGTAGTGGCTGAATTTATTCAAGCAATCACATTCTCTTTTCCAAGGCTAATGCACATGAATACTGAGTTAGCAAACTGAATTGACAGGGATTCCATCTCAATGAACATGTATAATGTTCCAGCCCAGGAAAGTAGCATTTAATTGATGAGTGGGATTATACTTACATAGCAATTATAACAAAGTCAAGGTTGGCTTTCTGTGAAAGACTATTTGCTATAATATCTTGCTGCTTGGTTGTCCAGGAAAGCTGTTCCTTTATGGGCAAAAACCCCCCTCAGAACAGACGCACTCAGCTTTTACATGTGCTTCTTTTCGTATTCTGCAAATACTCACTTCATGAAGCCAACTCAATAGTCACATTGTGGTTGCCTTAGATACATACATTAATTTACTCCATTATAACTTAGATGCTGATTGTTTAACTGCACAAGTATTAATAGTTATTCACTGCTATCCTCAAATGGCTGTTCGGTGGCTAATGTAAAATGAATAAGAGCTCATTCTAAATCCCATATAAGTCAATGGGCATCTTTCTCCTCATTTCATTCAGAGCTGGAATTAGCTATCCCCATTGCAGAGCCCCCAAATATTCATTTTTTGTCCTCAAGACACCTTTGCAAGGTAAGGTAATGCTATAGACTCAGTTTCACAGATGGGAAGCTGGGGCAGAAAGGTTACCTCTGAATCATCCAGCAAATACACAGAGGTCCTGACCCTCATCATCCCTTCAGTCTGGATTTCTTTCCATGGATAGTGGGATGTGGAGAGAGGAAAGATGCGTGCCTGAGTTTTGCTCCAACACGGAGTTGGATTCAGGGGGAGGGTGGCAGCTGGACCTCAAAGCTAGGAGGCAATTTCACATCTTGTAGTTCTGTGTAGTCAGAGAGATTGACAGCTGTATTCAGATGTCTTCTTATGCGGCCTAGCACGGAGTTAAGTTCTACTGATGGCTCTGGAAACAAGAGGGTGGTGAGGAACTCAAACCATCTTTTATCTATGGCATGGCAAGGAGAAATATGCATGACACCTGTGCTGAGTGATCCGAATACCTCTAGACACTGAGAAGAAGGAAGGGCTGTACTGGGAAGCCTAACACAAATGCCGTACTCTTCTTTTTCCATTGACTCATACAGGGAGCCAGGTCCTGGCTGGCATCCTCGAATTCCCAAGTGGTCAGAAGTGATCATCCTTCTCTTGAACTTTGACAACAGACAGTGTGTTTAGGTCCATCTTTGTTACTACACTAGGAGGATATCCCTAAGTGGCTTACCTAAGGATATAGTGTGCTAGAGACAGGGAAATAAACTTAGGTCTCTCGAGTCTTTTACCACAAAAAGAGTTTTCTTGTCTAAATCTGAGCTTTCACTGCTCTCAGTCTTATTGCCATGGAAATTGTCTCCAGAGCTGGTATTAGAATTGCCTTGTTGACATCATTAGTAAAGCATATAATAGATAGCTGAACTGCTCTGATATTTATCTTTAGGTCAACAGCTATTGAGGCTCCAGAGGCAAATGAGAAAAAAGCATAGACTCTTTATTAGTAGAACTTAATTTAACTGTATTTAAACTTCATTAAGGAGTAAAAAAAAATGACCTTTCTTAATGCACTCTTTCTTTATAAAGTATGAAATAAGGATATTAGATTAGTTTGATCCTGGTTCTTATTATGCACACACAGTAGATGAGAATGCAGAAATTCCCTCGTTCAGTTAGGTACTCTTGGATGTCAAATCAAAGACCAGGTGCTCCACAAGCCCATTTCCTTTCTTCAGTGTTTTATGTTTCCTAGCTCTGTAATTCCCCCCAGGAAACCAGAAGAAATCTTAATTTCTTACCTCCCCGCCCCCATTAAAGTAACAGCTCTGGTCATTTAAACAATCAAGCACATGTTCTTACACTGTCTGCACCTCATGCTATCCATAAATGGTGATGTGGTAAGAAAAACCATGGAGGAAAGGAAAGGAAATGACATTAACCTTTTCCATCTGATAAATAAGGGCTCTATTCAGCTGCAATAATCCACATCCTTCCCTAGAGATCCAGTTAATGTAATACCTAAGGGCTCAGTTCATTTAAAATTATTTCCACACTGGCCAGCTGATTTCTTGGTGAATTATTCAGTCCCCAGACTGAAATATTCTCCCTGTGCAATAGCACATGTAAAAGGGTTAGAGTCCTTCTGTAGCTTCCACCAGTCTGAATGTCCTCACAGAGGTGCCAGCAGGTCTGTGACATCCACATGGCTTCTCTGTGCCCTCTAAGTTAACAGGAACTTTTGTGAAGTTAACAGGAACTTTTGTGCTGATTTTCATGGGACCATCAACCTGTAAGCACAGAAGATAGCATACCTTGTCCCATTTGCTGCTCTTCTCTGCAGGGGGCTTCTCACCTCCCTATCAAACTTTAAGCACCTGCAGTTTATAGGTAGTAAAAAGAGAGTTTGAACTTTGAATGGGTGGAAATTTAGACCAACAGACTCAACCAGTTCAAAAAAGGCAGCCTGGATTATGCACGGTGTTGCTGGGGTTTGAGGTAATCGATGCAGATCAGTGACCACTGCAAGGTTGCTTGAGTGATCCACACTCCCAAAGGCTAAAAGCTGGGAATTGAAATGTGGGGGTTTTTTTCCCCTTTTGCAATACATAGATGGCTCCAGCGTGATTGGTATCTGCTCAGCTATACCTGCCCAAGGAGCTTGCAAAGACAAATGACTGTGTGCATTGAGACAGATGTTTTCAAAGCAGGACAGGGGAGCGGGGCATACAGAATCCAGTTGAAAATCAGTGGGAAACACTAGTCTGACATCAGTAGCAATACGTGAAAATCCCAGATTTATATCAGTTGTATCGATCCATAGTTGATTGAAAGCCATGGGAATCTTGTCATTGGCATCAAGACATTTTGGACTAAGTTCCTACATTATGAGACATGTTCCTCTTTTTTTTTTAAAGGGAGTGTAACTAATTGAGTATAATAAACCAAAGTTGTATGCAATTTTGCAGCCTTTCTGATGCTGTAATAAGCTGTGCTCTGAGGGTTCATTATTAGACTGTCTTGAAACTTGCTAGTTAAACAGGAAAAACAAGAAATCTGACCTCACTGTAGTACTTAATTTATTGACTGCATTTTAAGCTCCTATAGCAACTCTGTTTGCTAAGAACTGTGGGCCAGCTCTTGGCTTGTATGGACCCTGAGCTCCTGGGGTGGACACAGCCTGGCCACACAAACACATGTCACGCTGCAGGCTTGCATCACGGGGTTGGTCTGGTTCTGAGCAGGAAGCGATAGCTGGGGATTGGCACATTCTCCCTTGTTGCAACGCTGCTCAGCTGCTCTCCTCCTCCAGGAGCCCACAGGCCGGCCAGCCCACGTGAGGTCGATACGCCAGAGGTAAAGCAGGAGTGTTGTACTGGGCATGTTTTAATTCCTGGCTGTTTGGTGTTGGGGCAGGTAACAGGGGTCAGCAGAGGGAATAAACCCCTTTAGATCTACCCTGCCTCCTTAAGGATTCTGCAAGTTGCAAATCTTTAGAGGGGTCTGGATCTCCAGCCTCTTAATGCTGAGGAGGGAGGATTAAGACGACTGTTATATCTCAGTGCCAAAGCAAGCTACAGCTGGGTCTCTCTGCTAGTAAATCTGCCTTTGATACTGTAATGCTGAGACTGGCATGCACTTAATGCTAATACATCCTTATCCCCGGCCCATCTGTATTAGAAATTAAGGCAGAAACATAAAGACCGTTAGCATGCTGTAACCTTAAGAACAGTTTCTCACTTCATAGAGGCACTCAGCAGGCACTGGTGCATTCAGCCATGATTCATTATCACTGAACTTTGGTGCTGGCCTTGGCCAGTTTTGTCTGGATTCAGTTAACTTGTTCCACTGGCAGGAAAGATTTCTGAGCATTTGTGTTATCTCCCTGGAAATCTTAAGTAGGGAGCTGAACACGATTGAGAACTGTTGCCTGATAGAGGAGACACAAAATGCATTCTGCAGGAGGCTGGGGAGGAATGGAAGTCGGTCCTGGAACAGACGGACATGGTCCTCCCCTGGTATAGGAAATACTGAAAACGTTTAGCTAGCAAGAGGTGGAACTGGACATTATTGTATATGATGTCATACTTTGTGTGATATACATTGAATTCACCTCTAATCTAGTTCACCATAATGTTAAACTAAACTGGCTGGGTTTTTTCCAGAAGTTTTGGAATACTTATGGCTTTGTGGAGCTGTTGCTTAATCAGCATACTGAATACTGTAATGCCAGCCGTAGTGATGGAGGTAAATGAAGTCTGTGAAACTTCATTGTTATAAACCAGCTGCAAATCTGACCCAGAGGAGATATGGATTCTATTCAAGGAGTCTGTGATGCAAATTTATGCAGATGACTGTCATTAGTCTACTGTATGTTTGCTTGAAATGGCGGGGTAAGGAAGAGAAAGCTGCTCTGCAGAGAACAGGCCATAGAAATCACAGATTTGTGCCCAAACTGCCATCTTAGGAAAAGTATTAGAGCACAAAAGAGACAAGAGATTGCAGGAAAGTGGAAGTGTAAAGGTTATTTCATCACCAGCCACCAACCTCTTGGCTCCTCTTTCTTAGCATTTATTAACAAAAATTTCTGCCCACGGGACCCCAGCAGCAAAGCTCCGTGGCCAGGTGAGCACAGGCACAAGCAGCAGCGGTGCACAGAAGTAGGAGCAGGCAGAGTTCATTTGACCCAGCCCTAATCTGAAGGCCCTGTCGATAGGCTTGGGGTAAGATCACTGCGTCTTGTGTGTAACACTCTAATGGGTTGAGTTAAAAACCTTTGTAGTAGCAGGTGTTTCCAGGAACGTATTTTGTGTAAGTGAGCCAGAACACCCGGGAAGGCCTGTGGAAGCGCACAACTGGTAGCATTGCTCTGTACTGCATATGCCTCTTTTTACACTGACCTCATTTTTGTGGCCAGTGTGGCCTGCTAAAGATCTCTCCCAGCTCTCTGGGATTACTATCACATTTCAGGTGACAGTGACAGAAGGCGAGCTGGTCTTTATGCAACCAAGTCAGAGGATGGAGTAGAACAGTTTAAAATAACCTGCTTTCTGCTGTGAGTGCAGGCAGCAGAAGGTTCTGGGGGAAAAATGAAGACTTTGGACATCTACTGGTGGCTTTTATTATACATAGCGGTGGTGGGATGCAAGGATAAAACCCAAGGTCCAAGGATATTTGTGCTGCATGCAAAAAGCCCTTTCCACTTTTACAAAAATCCTCGTGTCAAGGCTGCCTTAAAGGGACTATAATTATCTGTTGGATCAGTAATCAGAGAAATGGGAAAGGTTTGGGGTCAAAATAGCTCCTGGTGTAAATCCTCTGGTTGCTTCATACTTATTGCAAAGTAGACCTTGAGCCTTTTTGAGAAAAAAAATTGGAAAACTGCTGGGCTCCCAAATGTAGCATATTTCTCATCAGTTCTAACGTGCTGAAAGGATGGGATTTTCTGTGAACTTTTCCCAGTCTTGCATTTTTTTCTCTCTTTGAGAGGGGGAGGAGTTGTGCCTAAAAAAACCAAACCCAACCTGTCGTTCTCAGCTCTGCCAACCTGTCAGTCCAGCCATGCAAGAGAGAGGGAGAGAGACAGAGAAAAATAAAGGAGGGAGTGAAGCAGAGATTCTTTCAGATCTCGGCAGACATTAAGGTAAAGCCCATTTCTGATTTCCTTAATTATGTGTGTCTCTGTGTGTACATGTAAACAGAAATTCTGTTACCTTAGAGAGTTTTAAACTAACTAAACAACCTGTAAGGGAATAAACTGTTTATCCTGTTCAGCTGGAAGTGTGTTTTGCGTTGTAACCTGGCAGCTTGTTAGTTGTTTGGAAACACAGTTTCTCTCTCTGAAATTCAGAAGGGGAGTTTGTGTTCATTTGAATATTAAAAAGAGGCAGAGCTTTAGTGCTTGTATGAATACGTGTTTGGGAAGGACATTAACTTGTGTAATTTCAGGGCTGAAGCTAGCCTCTAATTACTGAAGATCAGGATAAGAACTTGTTAGAGGAGGGGAATTCTTCCAAAGCTGCCTATTGCAGGGCTCTTACACCTTCTTCTGGAGCATTTGGTATTAGCCACTGGTGGAGACAGGATACGAGACTAGACAGGCTGTGGGTCTGATCCAGTTTGGCAGTTCCTACACTCCTTCATTCCTGTCTGTCCATTTCTGGTGGGGTTTATCCAACTTGTCATTACCAGAGGAGGAACAAAGCTAAGGTGCAGCAAAACTGCCCGCATGAATTCTTGAGTTAGGAGGGCAGACCAGCAGAGGCACTTTCAGCTCATACCAG
The DNA here is from genome assembly GCA_013401315.1 of Balaeniceps rex. Classification (NCBI taxonomy): domain Eukaryota; kingdom Metazoa; phylum Chordata; class Aves; order Pelecaniformes; family Balaenicipitidae; genus Balaeniceps; species Balaeniceps rex. Next base: position 358,119 of record VYZW01040885.1, on the reverse strand, counting down.
AGGAAATTGAAGGTTACAGACTGTGAGAAATGTTGGCTGAAATGAGTGTGAGTCAGAAGAATCGTTCTGCCCCAGAGCTTGCCTTATGAGTCTGGTCTGGGCAACCAGTTTGTTGGAACGATTGTAGTTAGAGGGGGCCTAATAGTGAAGGCCTGAAATACAAGAATGGACACAATTTTGTTAGATCTGAGTGTCTGTGCATAAGGACCTGTGTGAATGTGTACTTGTGCAGAAATGTGTATGTGTAAGGAGTCTGCTGAGGGATTCCGACGCCTAGTATGTCATGAAAATCCACAGACAAATGATTATGTTCATCCACCTTAGAGGTCCCCCTATTTCTATCTTTCTAAACCCTGAACAAACATTTTAAACCATACTGAAAACCCTGTAATACAAACTTTCTAAGTAGGCCGAGGCTCTGGGAAGGTCATATAGAAGGCAAACTGGTGGACAGGATTTCCTTTCCTTGCTGTATATTTAGGGTTTTCACTCCTACTGCCAAGGTGTGCCTGCTAAAGGTAACCTGTCTAGTAATACTAACCCAACAGACAGAACAAATTGGAAGATGGCAGAGAAAGACAATACAATTGTCATGTTGCTCGCTGCATGGGTTGCAATGCCCTTGCCAGGGGTTTGGTTACATAAATACTGGCTACTGCATCTTCCTTGTTGTTAAACTTTCTCAAATACTTGCGCCTGTGCCGTGTTTTCGAATTGAATATCTCCTCCCATGGCTGTGGCTGCAACAGAGCTGTGAGCCTGGGAAGAAGACAGAGGTGATCAGGATTAGAGGGGGTCTGTGAGGTGGTCTTTCCATATGATCGTTACTCTAAAAAAACTTGTGATGTCCTTGCATTACATCACCTTCCTTTCTTCTGGTAGCATGGTCTCCTGGGAACTTTGAGCTGGTGTTTCTTATTACCCCTGACTCATTCCCCGTGGGGATGGTGATACAGAGTGAGACTATAAGCTTTTAATATACAAAAGAAATTCTTTTATAGATAGTGGTTTTTGTATTATTATTATTATTATTATTATAAGCTTTCCTGCCAGAGCCAGAATGGAGAGGGAAGTGCTTTTTCAAGTGATCGTAGGAGATGGAGAAGAGGAAGCAAATGCTTCAGTTTTGGTTCCTACTGCTAGTTACAGTAACAGAAATTAGTCACTGAAAGAAGGAAAGGAGGAAAATTCTGTAGCTTTCATGGCCTGCAAAGACTTCACTAGCTAGCCTCACAGCACTTTTGCATCTTCTCTTCTCTTCTCTTCTCTTCTCTTCTCTTCTCTTCTCTTCTCTTCTCTTCTCTTCTCTTCTCTTCTCTTCTCTTCTCTTCTCTTCTCTTCTCTTTTCTTCTCTCCTTTTGTTTACATTATTTAAAGCAATGCAAAGAAGGCTTGGGGCATCTACATGACACATTCTGCAATGCTGACGGGCATTTTTGAACTGGGGGAAAACGATCTGATGCACTTGTTTCATTACTGCTTTTGAAAGGCTGTGAATGTACTGATGTAACGAGATTGGTGCTACTAAGTCAGCCAAGCTCCCTAGAGATCAGACAGATCTATGTACTGTCAAACGCAAGATTATAGTACATGTTGATAAATGGTTTAGCACTGCTTAGTAAATGTCAGTTGATCAATCAGAGTTAAACAGCTGCAAACTCGCTAAATTCAGGCGATGTCCAGGCAATCCATATTTTAGATGGGTTTCAGTAGTGTAGCTGTAACAACTCAGCACTGCAACAGAAGGGAAGAAATGTCAGAAATACAAGTCAAGTTCTTACCAAGATTTCTATTATCTGTTGCTCTGGAGGCAGAAAGAGCAGGGACTGATGTATCAGTCATTTGTTCAGGAAACTGTTTCTAAAGAAACAAACTTGCAAAAGAAGTATTACTGGGCAAAAAGGTTGAAAACTGAGAAACCCTTCTGCCAGAAGAGGTTCCGAATAGTTCTTGGAAAGATCGGTTGAAAAACACTTCATACTGGGAAAGTTTCTGCCTTTCAGCAGGACACGGCTAATTCACCTCACTCAGTATTCTCCGACGGGAATAAGATTCTCTAGATTGGCTGATGCCTTGCCCTTCTTTCTTTTATTAGTTACCTTTCTTGCCCAATATTCTCACCATGAGCTTTTGGTGAGAAAGTCTGGTAACAGAACATCCCTTTCCAGTAACCTATTGTGCAATTAAAATGCCATATGAGAAATACAAACAAGCCAAACAAAAAAAAAACAACCTCAGATTTCTTTTCTGTTTGCTTTTTAAATTGGGATAAGAGCTTGATTTGATTCTTCATCTTTTCATCTCGTATTGTAAAAGCAGACTAGTTGTCTGTCCTGTCTGGCAGGAGGCAGTGCTGTAACCCAAGAAGCCATTGTGCTGCTTTTCACAAGGAACTGTTCATTTTTTGTAGTTTGCAGATGCAGTAGTAGCACTGGTTCCTCTTTTTAAAGCAGTTAAATTCGTGTTTTGAGAGTGCAGACAGGGGAGAATATGCTTCAACTACTCACATGTTATTTGTGGTGACACGCTGGATTGGAGAATTGGAAGAGAGGAGAGTGTTTCAGCCCTTAATTTCCTGTGGAAAGATTCAGCTGAGGAAGCATTGAATTTTTGGTTTCTCTTTGCTGTCAACATGGTAGAGGATAGTAGGTCAGTACTAGCCTGAGAAGATCTAAGAATTGACATTTGATAAAAATCAACAGTCTGGGAAACAAATTGAATAGAGGCAATTTCAGTGAACAACCATTTTTCAGACAAGTTTTCCTGCACCCCAAAGGAAAACCAAGACAGGGATTCACTGGGCAGTGTGAAATGAAGACTCATCTAGATAAAAGAGTAAAACTAGCTGGAAATTTTCCATGTATAAGAACTAAAGGCATCTCCATTCCGGAGGCAACTTTGAACACAAAGGATCTCCATTCTTTTTAAAATGTTCTCTCTCAAAGTGTTTTCAAATTGGCACCTCGTTTTGTGTACATCAACTTCAGGGCATTGATTCTGTGTTGCAGTACCAGCATCACCTCTTTGTTTCTTTGCAAGCCTGCATCCTGGCAGTGATCAGACCTGAAGTAACTTTACCGACCTGATTTCTGACATGGCCAGATGGCCCATTTTGCTGTCCAAGAAATGCTGATCCTTAGCAGCTATGGGAGAACATGCACATTTTCTAACTGGCATTCTCCC